>PVJS01005170.1:0-37885 GCA_004027185.1 Glis glis
CACACTTATTTAATAGAACATCGCATTTCTTCTTTACAAGAGACTTAATATGTTTTAGGAATGAAGAAACTTATGTTCAAAGAGGTTTAATAATCCATCCGAGATCACGCAGCTGATGGGCCCATGACAAGGGACCAGGACCTGTGGTCGGTTCCGATGTCTAGGCGTCCTTCACAATCCTGCGAGGGCATAGCGGAGGAGGACCCGGGAAAGGCGACAGCCCTAGGGACCGGTGTCCTCAGCTAGTTGGGGGGCCGGAGGAGGGGGCAGACCACGCCTACTGCGCTCTGGGCTGCAGCGTCGATTCAGGGGCCCACGTTGCCTTTGGCGTCCACTCTGACATAAGGGGAAGCCGAGGTGGTGGCCACCTGAGCTCCGCAGAGCCTCCCTCACAGCATCAGGAACCCGTGCGCTCTGACGCGCTCCAGCTGACGTCGGTGTCTGGAGTGACAGACGCCCCGGCTGCTGGCGGCGGAGGGGGCGGAACCCGCGCCGCCCCAACCACTGCGGGCGAGCACAGCCCCGGGAGCCTCCCCGCGATCCGCTCGGCACGTGGCCGCAGGGCGGAGGGCGGGGTCTGCGCGGCGCGGACTACAAGTCCCACAATGCTCGGGACCGCGGCGGCGGGGAAGGCGCGGTGCTTCAGGTGTCTGCGACCTCGGCGCCTCCCGCCCGGAAGTGCCCGAGGGGCCGAGATGGAGCTGGCGGAGCCGGGCGGTGAGTCCCCGCGCTGTGGCCGCGCCCACCCCGCCGCCCCAGGCCGCTCCTGGGGCCCGCTCGCCCCGCCCCGGGATCGCCCGGGGCTCCCCGGGCTCGGGAGGCGGGAAGATGGGAGGGGTGATGGAGCAGTGGGGGTGGAGAGGGCGCAGTCTCAGGCTCCGGGGCGGGATCTGGGGTCCGGCGGCCGCAGGGTTTGGAGAGGCTTCCCGCGAGGCCGGAGTCGGGCCGCCACGGAGTGGGGCTTGGCTGGACCTGGAGGGGCCCGGCTGGGTGGGTGGCACCGCGCGCGCGGAGGCTCCAGATTGCCCAAGGGCGGAGTTTGACGTTTGGTGTGGGGGAAGATTTGGGCAGCTGTCCCGTGCCGCGGGTGGGGTTTGGGTACATGGCCAGGCAGGAGGGGCAGGGGGGCATGAAGACTCTTTTTCTGCCCTTGGAGAAACTTAGTAACAGAGCATTAGATGAGCTTTAGGGTGAAATAGGTGAAAGACTAGATAAACTTCGGGATGAAGTGGACCAAAGAATAGGTAAGCTTGGGGTGAAGTTTAGTGGGGGTTAAATTTAGGGGAGGGGTTGCTTAGAAGGTCAAGACCCTTACATGGAGTTTTGGGTTCCAGGCCTAGAACTCAGGATACAAAGTTAGGACTTGGGATTTAGTGATGGGGAGGAGCACCAGGAGGCAAATTTGGGATGACTGGGGTCAGAGCAGTCTGTACCCTGGGGTGGGTAAGGGGAAAGAGTTAGGAGTTAGGGTGGGGGAGTTGTGGTAGGGTGGGTTCAAGTGTGTTGAAATTCTGAGTGCCCCTGGGCAGAGAGCCAGCCCCTCACCCTTTCTTTGTGCCTCTCTAGCTCGGTAGCGCCCGGGCAAGGCAGGTGCCATGGCCTTGATTGAAGGGGTGGGAGATGAGGTGACCATCCTTTTCGCGGTGCTTGCCTGCCTTCTGGTGCTGGCCCTCGCCTGGGTCTCCACACACACTGCAGAGGGCGCTGACCCCCTACCCCAGCCATCAGGGACCCTGACGCCAGCACAGCCCAGCGAAGCCATGGCGGCCATGGACAGCATCAGAGGGGAGGCCCCGGGGGCCGAGACGCCCAGCCTGAGACACAGAGGTCAAGCCGCATCACCAGAGCCTGGCACTGGCGTCACAGCCACACCACCACCCCCGGACTCCCCACAGGAACCCCTTGTGCTACGGCTGAAATTCCTCAATGATTCGGAGCAGGTGGCCAGGGCCTGGCCCCACGACACCATTGGCTCCTTAAAAAGGTAAGCAGGGAAGAGGGTAGGAAGGAAATGCCAAAGAATGGGGTGGGAGTGACGGCAGAAAGGCCACCAGGGATGACTCCTCTCTCGTCTTCATTGTGAGGGAACTGAGCTGCCCACGTGGAGCATTGTGCTTGTTCCCCTGTGGCTGACTGCCCCCCAGAGGCCAAGGCCTGGGTGGTGTGTGGAGGGCAGGGGCAAGGGGTGGGAGTGTGGCTCTGGGCAAGGGACTAGGATTGCCTGAGGCCTGCTCTCTTACCCAGGTCCCTCTCTCCTCAGGACCCAGTTTCCCGGCCGGGAACAGCAGGTGAGACTCATCTACCAAGGCCAGCTGCTAGGAGACGACACCCAGACGCTGGGCAGCCTTCACCTCCCTCCCAACTGCGTTCTCCACTGCCACGTGTCCACGAGAGTCGGTCCCCCACATCCCCCCTGCCCACCGGGGTCAGAGCCAGGCCCCTCCGGGCTGGAAATCGGCAGCCTGCTGCTGCCCCTGCTGCTGCTGCTCCTGCTCCTGCTCTGGTACTGTCAGATCCAGTACCGACCCTTCTTTCCCCTGACCGCAACCCTGGGCCTGGCCGGCTTCACCCTGCTCCTCAGTCTCCTGGCCTTTGCCATGTACCGCCCGTAGTGCCTCCACGGGCTCTGGGTGGCGTAACTGGTCCCTCTGGACCTCGCTCCCCACAGCGTGGTGGGAACTGCTGTCTGCCTAGGCAGGCTTCTCCGGCCTGCTTCTTCCCACTGCCCTGGAGTCCAGCCCTGCGCCGCAGAGGACTCCGGGGGCTGGCAGAGAACCATCCCTGTGATCTCCATGGCTCGGGGCCTCCTCCTGGGGCTGCTGGCCCCCAGCCCTCACTGACAGTTGGCTCCTCGGGGTCAGGCACCTGCTGCCACTGCCTTGGACCTGGGCAGAGCCAGGCCACCCCCCTGGGCCCATCTTAGTGTTCTGCCTGAGGACCCAGCAACCCCTAGTCCCTAAGAGCTCCCAGGCTGATGTGGAGACCCACAGACTGTGGGGGGCTGGCAAAGGGGAGCTGGGAGGGGCAGAGGCCTTCTCTGGAACATGTGCAGATTAAAATAACTGTGAAGTTTTCATTCTCGGTGTGTGTCTGTGTGGGACTGGGGGTTGGGGAGCCCTTGTCCCTGGGATAAAAGTAGAGATGGGCATGGCGGTCCATGCTTGTAATCCCAGTACTTGGGAGGCTGAGACAGGAGGATCACAAGTTCAAGGCCAGCCTCAGCAATTTAGTGAGACCACTGGCAATTTACAGAGACCTTGTTTCAAAATAAAAAATAAAATAGAGCTGGGCATTGTGATTTATTATAATTCCAGTACTTGGCTGAGATAGGATTGTAGGTTCGCAGCTAGCTTCAGCAATTTAGACTCTGCAATTTAGTGAGACCCTGTTTCAAAATAAAAAATAAAATAGGGCTGGGGGTGTAGCTCAGAGGAAGAAGGCCTCTGGGTTCAACCTCTAGTACCAAGAAAAAGAAAGAAAGGAGTGGAGGGCGGCCCGACCCCGTCAGGCCCTTGGGAATCTCGGGTCCGCCTCTGACCTCCCCTGTACGGATCCACGGGCTTCAGTCTTCGGCCCCGCGGCCCCGCCCCTCGGCCTGGCCCCGCCCCCGCGCCGCGCGCGCACTTCCGGAAGCGAGGGGCTGGCCCGCGGCGCCCGGACTCGCAGCGCCTGCCGGGAGCCACGTCTCCGCTGGTCAAGCGCGGCGCCGGGATTGGCGTGCGGGCGGTGTTCCGGGGGCTGCTGGGAAGATGGCGGACCCGGTGGCCCGCCGATGAGGAGACCGCGGGGGGAGCCCGGCTCCCGGGCCCCGAGACCGACTGAGGGAGCAACCTGCGCGGGGCCCGGGGAGTCATGTAGGGTGGCGCCTGCGGGGCGGGCCGCGGGAGGGCGGCGGGAGCTGGCGTTAGCGGCGGTGGCCACGGTCTCCGGGCGTCCCCGGGCCGGGGCGGGTGTGGGGGCCCCCGGCATCGCAGACCCCGCGCCTTCGCAAAGCTGCTCACTCGGCCCCGCGCGCGCCCTGCGAGGCGGGCGCTGAGTTCTCTTTTCCCTGGTGAGGAGACTTAGGCAGAGAGGCGAAACCGCTTGTCCAAGGTCACGCAGCTGGTAAGTGGGAGCGCCCAGCATGGGACCCAGCACTGTCCGGCTGCGGAGCCCGCGTTCCGCCCTCCGTGCCGCCACCGCCTCCTGCGGGAGGGGGAGGTGGTCGGGAGGGCGCATCGCCAGGGCCACCCGGGCTCCAGGCTGGGCGCGACCACTAACCCCGTGGATGACCTCGGGCTTAAGTAACTTCGTCGCTCTGGCCCTGGGTTTCTCCACCTGTGAAATGAGGTAATGCCAGCCCCGCGCCTCCTCACCGGCGTGTACGGAACGTCAGAGGAGAGAGTGCATGTGCAGTTACTTTGTGAATAGCGCTGCGCTGAGCCCTCTGAAGGACTAGGGTTGCTGTTTCAGGGAGTGGACAGGGAGAGAGGGGCAGGGTGGAGAAGAGGACCAGAGCAGTCACAAAGGGTTGCTCTGACCCTAGGCCTCACCCCTTTTTCTGGGCCGCCCCTCAGGGTCTCCATCACCCAACTCCATGCTTCGAGTCCTGCTCTCTGCCCAGGCCTCCCCTGCTCGGTTGTCTGGCCTGCTGCTGATCCCACCAGTACAGCCCTGCTGTTTGGGGCCCAGCAAGTGGGGGGACCGGCCTCTTGGAGGAGGCCCCCATACTGGTCCTGTGCAAGGACTACAGCGGCTTCTGGAACAGGCGAGGAGTCCTGGGGAACTGCTGCGCTGGCTGGGCCAGAACCCCACCAAGGTGCGCGCCCACCACTACCCCGTGGCACTTCGTCGTCTGGGCCAGCTCTTGGGGTCTCGGCCTCGGCCCCCTCCTGTGGAGCAGGCCACACTGCAGGACTTGAGTCAGCTCATCATCAGAAACTGCCCCTCCTTTGACATTCACACCATCCATGTGTGTCTGCACCTTGCAGTCTTACTTGGTGAGGAGGGTGTCGGGGGTATGGGTGTGCAGGGAAAGATAGAGGGAGAACAGTAGACGGGCCACTGGCCAACTCAGCCTCTCAGGCTCTTGTGCAGGAATGGCACACTCCAGGCACGCTTGCTGCTGCCTCTCCCGTATCCACAGCAGGCATCACGAGTCAACCAGCACCCATTCCAGCTTCCTAGGGTGCCACCCCAGCTTCTAACACAGTGCTCCAGGAAGCCACTGCCGTCGGTCCCACTTGGCATGAGATAAGAGCCGACGTGCTACCTTTGTAGAAGGCTTTCCCCACAGACTGTTCTGATACCACACATCCACATTTCTCCAGTGTTTCCACTTAAGGCCTAGTACACCTTGCTGCTCAGGAAATGAGGAGAGAGGTAGGGACTCACTCACCCCATGGGTGGAAGACCACAGCTGTCACCCTGATCACCTTTGCCCCCTCAGGCTTTCCATCAGATGGGCCCCTGGTGTGTGCCCTGGAGCAGGAGCGAAGGTTTCGGCTCCCTCCAAAGCCACCCCCCCCTCTGCAACCTGTCCTCCGCGGTGGGCAAAGGCTCGAAGCTGCTCTGAGCTGCCCGCGTTTCCTGCGGTATCCTCGGCAGCATCTCATCAGCAGCTTGGCAGGTGCTGGGGGGTTAAAGGCAGATGGAGGGCAGGGGCTGAGGAGAAGAGGGGGCTAAGTTGTCTGGGCTGAGGTGCAATCTAGCCCACTGGAAGCCTGGCCTGAGGGCCCAGCGTGATAGGCTGTTCTTCACAGAGGCGAGGCCAGAGGAACTGACACCTCACGTGATGGTGCTACTGGCCCAGCACCTGGCCCGGCACCGGTTACGAGAGCCCCAGCTTCTGGAAGCCATTGCCCACTTCCTGGTGGTCCAGGAAGCCCAGCTTAACAGCAAGGTGGGCTTGCCTCCCATGTTCCCCTGTGAGGCATCCTCAGCAGCCTGGTCAAGCCCAGCCTCCTGTCCAGCTTGACTGGCCTCTTCCTCCTGCAGAAACACACCAGCTAGGCCGCTCTGCCTTTGCCCTGGGGCGTCCATCCGTGCTAACACCCTTGCTGTGGCTTGTGTAACTCCTGTAACCAGCATGGATGCCTAGAGCTCTCTTGTCCAAAGCACTCTTACCACCTGTCCCACTCCATGCCAGACCCCACAGCCATGTTCCTTGTACTTGTCTGGTACTGAGTCACTTGGGGCTCAAGACACTATTGAGGGCTGCTCTTCCTTGACAGCTTGAGGGTACTGGAGCAGTGCTTCCTGCGGGGTGACATGCTGCTCTTTTCTGCAGGTGGTACAGAAGTTGGTCCTGCCCTTTGGGCGACTGAACTACCTACCCCTGGAACAGCAATTTATGCCCTGCCTTGAGAGGATCCTGGCTCGGGAGGCAGGGGTGGCACCCCTGGCCACAGTCAACATCTTGATGTCACTGTGCCAGCTGCAGTGCCTGCCCTTCCGAGCCCTGCACTTTGTCTTCTCCCCGGGCTTCATCAACCACATCAGTGGTACGCAGAAAGGATGGTTGGCGGGGCAAGGGCCGGAGGGCAGGGGAGTTTCCAGGGATTGGTGGCCCAATGTGCCCCAGTCCCCACCTCCCCACAGGCACCCCTCACGCTCTGATTGTGCGACGCTACCTCTCTCTGCTTGACACGGCCGTGGAGCTGGAGCTCCCAGGATACCGGGGCCCCCGCCTTCCCCGAAGGCAGCAAGTGCCCATCTTTCCGCAGCCACTTATCACCGACCGTGCCCGCTGCAAGTACAGGTGGGCGGGCCGCCTGGGGCAAGGGGAGGGAGAGCCTGAGCGGCACAGTAGAACAGCCAGGGCAACCATGGCCAGCCCGAGCCGGTGTGCTTAGAAGTCATACACAGAGAAAAATGGGCCCCAAGGCAGCCAGTTTGTCAAGGGTGATGGTCCTCTGCACAGACTGGGATGAGACCTTGGGACCGGTGTCCTTTCTTCTCAGTCACAAGGATATAGTAGCTGAGGGGCTACGCCAGCTGCTGGGGGAGGAGAAATACCGCCAGGACCTGACCGTGCCTCCAGGCTATTGCACAGGTGAGCTGTGGGTGGGCGGCAGATCTGAGGTGAGGCTGAGCTGAGGCCCTGGCCCCTCTCCCCTGCAGACTTCCTGCTGTGTGTCAGCAGCTCCGGGGCTGTGCTTCCTGTGAGGACCCAGGACCCCTTCCTACCTTACCCACCACGGTCCTGCTCACAGAGCCAGGCTGCCTCTAACCCCACAACACAAGACCCTGCCCAGAGGTAAGGGAGCAGGGTGGGGGAGTCCTAGCCCCTGGCCAACAGCACCCCTGAGTTATGTCCACTCCCCTCCAGGGTGGTGCTGATGCTGCGCGAACGCTGGCATTTCTGCCGCGATGGCAGGGTGCTGCTGGGCTCCCGGGCGCTGAGGGAGCGCCACCTGGGCCTGATGGGCTACCAGCTCCTGCCGGTGAGAGCCCTGCCCTGCCCCGCCCCGCCCCACCTGTGTCCTCTTGCCTGCCCCGCAGGTAACCCACTGTCCTCTCCCCGCAGCTGCCCTTCGAGGAACTGGAATCCCAGAGAGGCCTGCCCCAGCTCAAGAGCTACCTGAGGCAGAAGCTCCAGGCCTTAGGCCTCCGCTGGGGGCCTGAAGGGGGGTGAGGGGATGCTCCTGGGGCTCAGGATGGCCCCCCTATGGGGGGCGGACAATTTGCACTTTGGCTTCCTATGTTTTGGTTTTTCATTAAAGTCCCTTTTCCTTCCCCATGGTGAGTCTCATTTCTGGGACAGGGAGCAGGGCTGCGTTTCCCTCTTTTCCCTAGTTTCCCCCACAAACATATCAAGAGACAGAAGGCGAGGGCTAGGTGGGGGCCGAAGCACTTTACTGCGGGGGTAGGGAAAAGGGGACTTTTAAATTATTCACTTAAATAAAAACTGGGAGGGGCAGGGGGAGGAGGAGACCCACCCCACCAGCCCCTGTGCCCTCTGCCCATCAGTCCCTCGGCTGTCCCTCCAGGCAGCAGCTACACAGGCATGGGCATCTCGTTGTATTCGTCCACGCCCTCACGCTCATCAAACACCGGCTCTGCCTCATTAGCATCCAGCTGTGGGAGAAAAGGAATGGTGGGCCTTTCTAGAACCAGGGGAATGAGGGCTGGGAGGTGGGGGGTCAGGAATCCTTACACATTTCATCTCTCGCTCGGTAAAGATGCGGGTGAGCACCACCATGCGCAGCGGCACCGTGAGGATGAGGATGAAGGGGAAGGCCAGAGAGGCAGCTGTGGACATGACAGCCCAGAGCAGGGCCAGGCAGAGCAGCTGCAGGGCTGTGAACAGGTGCATCCGCAGGGTCCGGACCTGTGGGAGGGGAGACAAGGTGGGCCCGGCTTCTCCCCTCACCAGCCACATCGGAGGATGAGAACAGGGACAACCCTCCTCCCTCTCTTCAGAGAGGAGATGGAAGTACCTCAGGTGCTTTCTAAGCCTGCTTTGTACAGACAGGAAGTAAATGGGGGCTGGCCAAGGGGAGGAGCAGTTGACCCAAGTACAGCAGGATGGGGCAGAGGCCCAGGGGACTCACCTTCTTGACATAGGTGACATCTGGGTGGTGTTTGGGTGGCATGAGCAGCAGGTGCAACCGTTCGTAGAACTGGATCCCGTTAAGGGACGTGACTCCCATGTACAAGAAGATTCCAAAGAGCACGGCCAGGGGGATCTGCCGGAGCAGATCCCCAATAACTATGGAAAGGCCTGGGGAAGGGAGAAGAAACAGTTGGCCCCAGGGGTTCGTCCCCTGTTGGCCGTAGGGACCCACTGGGAAGGGTGCAGACAATGGGCAGCATACCTACAAGCAGGGCCACCAGCAGCCCAGTCACCCGCTGCTCCTTGACCTCCTGAATCTTGGGCTTGTCCCCAGGTGCCACAGCCTTGCTCATGACAGTAAGTGCGTTGGCGTGAGTGACGGAGCGGACAGTGGCAGCAGCCAACCAGGGCAGGCCAAAGAGGGCACAGATGCCACCCATGGCCACGATGAGCAGCAAGTCTAGGTGGAAGCCGGAGCCCTTCTGCAGCATCCGTTCCTTCTTGGAGATGATCAGCCTGAGGGGGAGAGATGGAGCTGAGGCCCGGGCTGCACCTGACATTGCAGTTTACATTTTCCCAGAATACCCCTGTCGGTGCCTCTGCCCATTCATGGAACCTGGTGGTCTCTGTCTATTTGGTCAGGATGAGGTTTCCATAACAGAGCTGAGCCTGTGCCTTCATCCTACAGGACAGCTCCCAGCATGCCCTGCCAGGCTGGCCCATCTAGCCTGTGCTGTCCCCACCCCGGCCAACCTCAGTGACATTTTTTTTTTTTTTTGTGGTACCGGGGATTGAACCCAGGGGCTTTCTACCTCCGAGCTACATCCCCGGCCCTATTTTTTATACTTTATTTTGAAACCGGGTCTCACGAAGTTGCGGAGGGCCTCACTAAGTAGCTGAGGCTGGCCGTGAACCCAGATCCTCCTGTCTCAGCCTCCCAAGTACTGGGATTACAAGCGTGCGCCACCACGCCTGGCCTCAGTGACATTCTGCTGCCTACAAAATAAAACTTTGGCCAGCATGGCACTCAAGGTCCTTGAGCTCCCTTGCTCAACACAGTGGCGGTTCCCATGCATGTCCCTGAGCCTGGCTGGGGACTCTGGCCTCTTGACAGCCCCCAGCCCGTCATCTAGGACCACGCACGTGGTGATCTGCGTCTCCATGAAGATGAGGATAAAGACCAGGATGGCAGGCAGCAGGCTGGCAATCATCATCCACACAGGGAAGGGGCTCTTCTCCCCCAAGGGGTTGATGACCCAGCCTCGCTTGTCTGGGGCTGTCACTGAGAATCCACTGGGCACACTCAGCTTCTGCAGGGCAGAGACAGCGTGGGGTCACGGGGAGGGTGGGTGTGCATGGCATGCCGGGGAAAAGGCTTGGTGTCTCCCCGGCCTGTGAGTGGAACAACCGGATCCCAGGGCACTGGAAGCTGCCCACCACCAGGCAGCACCTGGCAGTTGTGGGTATGATACCTCACCTGGGTGTAGGTGTCCTCAATACTGTAATCCACAAGCACCATGATGAGGATTGCGATGGGCACCCCAAAGTCCCCAATCACTCGCCGGATCTGAGAGGGCAAGCACCGGGCTCAGAGGCCTCCTGCCCCGCATAGCCCCTCATTCATAGCAACCCTCTTTCAAATCCCCAGCTCCCTTTGGCCCGCAGATCCACGCACCCGGCCAGGGAAGAACCGGCTGTTCTTGAATTTGCGCAGGAAGAAGGCGATGAAGAAGGTGCCAGCCATGAGCACCAGTGACAGCAGGGCTGTGTTGGGCTGGCCCCGGGGCCTCCCCTGCCCAGAACTCCTGGCCAAGCTCCCGTTGCCTGGCTCCAGCATGGCCGCTTCCCTGGCCCACGTTGTATTGTCCCCACCATCTGCCTCTGAGCTGTTGGAGAACGAACAGCCGTGAAGGGGGTGCTCCTGGAAGATCTGGGGAGAAGGGACCACAAAAGATTCCATTAGTTAAACAGGAGAGAAAATGCTGGGGATCAGCTAGATGCTAGGGGGCTGGGGCAGGCAGGGGAAAGGCCACTCTGCCGTCAAGGAGCTTATCTTGTTGGATTAAGAAAACTGACACAGAGAGCCAGGCATGGTGGTGCACGTTTCTAATCCCAGTACTTGGGAGGCTGAGACAGGAGGATCACAGGTTTGTGGCCAGCCTCAGCTACTTAATGAGGCCCTGTTTCAAAGTAAAGAATAGAAAACAGGAATGGGGGTGTAGTTTGGAGGCAGAATTCTCCTGGGTTTAATCCCCAGTTCCACAAAAAAAAAAAAAAATAAAACGACACAGAGGACCAGCTATGAGCACGGGGCTATGTGAGATTAAGAGAGGGCCAAAGAGCCGGGCGTGGTGGCGCACCCTTGTAATCCCAGCACTTGGGGAGTCTGAGACAGGAAGATCGTAGGTTTGAGGACAGCCTCAGCAAGTAGTGAGACTCTTACCAACCTAGCGAGACCATTTCAAAATAAAAATAAAATAGGGCTGGGGGTGTAGCTCAGAGGTGGAGAAAGGGGGTCAAAGGACTAAGGCAGGAAAGTAGCTGTGATGTGTGGCACCAGCCAGGCCCAAAGCGGGGCTTCGGGGGTCTGGAGAAGGAGGACATGAGCACAGAGGATCAGGGGTGGCACCTCCCAAGCCTATCACGTATGTCTGGTGCCCAGACTATGACTATTTGTCACTTCTGGGCCCTCTCTATTTTATACTCCTGGATCACTCGATATTTTAAAAAGCGTGGCACGTAAAAAAAAAATAGGGCCGGGGGCGTAGCGCGGAGGTAGAACGCCCCTGCGTTCAATCCTCGGTACTGCAAAAAAAAAAATAAATAAATAAATAAAAAGCTTGGCACGTTGGTGCATGCCTGTAATCCCAGTACTTGGGAAGCTAAGACAGGAGGATTGCAGGTTTGAGAGCAGCCTCAGCAATTTAGCAAGATCCTGTTTCCAAATAAAAAATAAAACAGGGGTGGGGGTGTAGCTTGGAGGTAAATACCTGAGTTGAAACCTCAGTCCCATTAAAAAAAAATTATATATATATATGTGTGTGCGTGCTTATGTACTTTTTTAGGGGGGGGAGTACTAGGGATTGAACCCAGGGATGTTCTACCTCCAAACTACACCGTCAACCCTATTTTATTCATTTATTTAATTAATTTATTTATTTTGTGGTACTGGGGATTGAACCCAGGGTCATTCTACCTCTGAGCTATACCCCCAGCCCTATTTTTTATTCTTTATTTTGAAACAGGGTCTCACTAAGTTGCGGAGGGCCTCAATAAGTAGCTGAGGCTGGCCGCGAACCCGCAATCCTCCTGTCTCAGACTCCCAAGTACTAGGATTACAAGCGTGCCTCACCACACCTGGCATTTATTGTTTATTTTGAAACAGGGTCTCACTAAGTTGCAGAGGGTCTCACTAAGTAGCTGAGACTGGCCGCAAACCTGCGATCCTGTCTCAACCTCCCAAGTACTGGGATTACAAGTGTGTCCCCCCACACGCAGTGCTATTTTATTTTTTACTTCGAAACAGGGTCTCACTAAGTTGCTGAGGGCCTCACTAAATTACTGATGCTGGCCTCAAACCTGCGATCCTCCTGTCTCAGCCTCCCAAGTACTGGGATTACAGGTGCGTGCCACCACGCCTAGCAAAATGTGTTTTTGAAAGGCTGATCTGAAGCTATGTCATGTGTTTGGGAACGGGGAGTCCAGGAAAGGGGCAGGGGGGAAAACAAGCCCAGCTCTTCGGGACTGCAAGCCAGGGAACACTTGGGACCAGCCTGGCCTCCAGTCCAGAAAGGAGAGCCAAGAGACAGGACGCTCTGGGGCTGTTCTGGGCAGGGCTTGCCCACCTTGATCAGCTTGTAGAAGGTCTCATAGATGAAGATGAGGGAGATGAGGAAGGCGAAGATCTCTTGGGTGAAGCGGGAGACGAATCGGACCAGGAAGCTCCCCTCCAGGGCCACCATGAGCAGGGCCAGCAGCACGAGCCAGAAGCCAATCCACACGCGGCCCACCAGGTACTCCAACTGATTGCTGCTGCAGAACTGGGCAGGGAGGTGGGGAGCCATCAGGCCCTGAGCTCTGGGGGTGTCTTAGGAAGAGGAGGGGCAGCTGGAACGGGACAGGAAGAGCCCTTACTGTGAAGAAGGCCTCCTCAAAGACCAACAGAGGCCCCGAGAAACCGATCACCAGGAGTGGCTGGGCGCCCAGCAGGCAGAAGATCACACCCTGGATCGCCGTGGACATGATCAGCTCCGACACCCCTATCAGGTCCTGTGTCTTCTCCCCTGGGGGTGCAGGAACCAGCTCAGCTTAGCAGCCAGGCCCTGTAGCCCCCACCCCACCCCAAGCCTCTTCTTACCCAGTAGTCCCCCGAAGGTGATGGCAGGAGACAGAGCAGCAAAGTAGATGAAGATGACGGCAGCTAGGCACTGGGGGTCGAGTGCGTCTCGGAAGTCACTCAGGTAGTGGGGGTAGCGCCGCCGCACGTCACGGATCAGCCCACCAAAGGGTCGGCCGGTCCGCCGAAGGGGATCGTCTTCAGCTGCGCTGGCCGCCTCCACCATCTGTAGGAGCGCTGCAACCCAGGCCTCCGTCAGGGTGCCTGCAGGTGGCCCTCCTGCCTGCCCGCCCCCCAGGGAGCCCCCTCTGGCCGGGGCCTACGTGGGCGTACCCTTATCTTGGGCCGACTTGGGCTCCAGCCCAGCCCCGGGGGGCAGCAGCCGGCCCTGCTCCTCCCGCTTCTTCAGCATCTGGCGCTGGAAGTGGGCAACGGAGCGCAGCAGCTCCTCGCCCTGCACTTCCGAGGGGGGCAGCACCACGCTGCAGTCCAGGAAGGCATTGATGGCCGTCAGCAGGTCCTCCCGCTCGTCTGCCAGGTAGGCTGCCTCGTGGAATTGCTGCCAAAGCAGGACGGGAGTCGGGGAGGGCACGCAAGGGGGCCGAGTACCTGCAGCAGAGGCTGGGCAGGATCGGCAGTGTGGGGGTGCGGGGGCGAGCCGGCCCAGGGTGGGCATGGCTCCAGGGGGTGGGGCCAGGCGGCAAGGGGCTGCTAACCTTGTCAGACATGAGGGTGGAGATGGAGCGGCCGATCTCGTGGTAGTCCATGTTGGCGCTGCTGGGGCCCAGCAGCAGGAAGAGGAAGCGCACGGGCACCGGCACCTCCAGCACCGCGTCCAGCTCCACAGCCTCCCGCAGCCGCACGAAGGCCATGGTGGGGCGGGAAAGGAACTCCACGCAGCCTAGGAGCATGGAGCCAGCGTGGGCAAGGGCAGGCAGCAGAACCCCTTTCAGAGCCCAGCCCAGGAGGTGCCCTAAGGCCCAGCTGCTGAGACCCCCCGCCCCCAGGACTTGCCCCACGTACCCACGAGGACCACTGTGGCCTCGGCATTCTCGGGGATCTTCTCCAGCAGCTTCAGCTCGTGCTTGGACTTAGAGCGGGTGATGCCGGCTGGTGGGGCCGGAGGTGGCAGCTCACGCTGGGGGGGACGCAGGTGGAGCTCAGCCCGGTCCCCCGCCCCCTGCACACCCCCCCCCCCGGGCTTGCTCGAGGTCCTGCCACCACTCAAACCGGGCCCATTCTCCCTCACCTCTCGCTCTACCTCTAGCCGGGTCTCAGGAACACCACCAATGAGAGGCTCAGTGACGTGGGGGTCACTCTCGGCCCCCTGGGCGTGGTGATGCCCCAGCAGGGAGCCCAGGGAGCCCGCTGAGATGTTTCGGGGGAAGGAGAAGTCCTTCTCATCGCTCGGGTGGCTGGGGGCAGAGGGGGGTGAGGGTGAGGACAGGGAGAGCGGGCTTGGGGACAGGTGAGCAGGGTGCAGTGGGGTCTCCTTGTCCCGCAGAGCTGTACCTGTGTTTCAGCAGAAGGGCCCGCAGCACGTTGGCTCTGTCCTCAGCCTTGATCTGGTCAGAGATAACCATCTGCTCCACTACCTGGTGGGCCACTCCAGGAAGGGTCTGCTGGTCCAGGTCCAAGAGCACAGCCCCTGCGAGAAGGACGGCAGGGAGTTCCTCACCCCAGCAAAAAACGATGGTGGGAGATGGAACTAGAGGGACAGCTGGGGGGAGGTAGGGGTCACCAGGGTGCATGGTCCAGGGGTCAGGGCACCAGCCTACAAATTGAGGATCAGGGATTGAGTTCCAGCTCTGCCCTTGAAGCCCGTATCTCTTTTCCTCTCTGACCCCTTTCTTCCCACCTCAGATTCCTCCCAGGACTGCATGAGACCAACAACGAACATCAAACTCAGTTAACAGACACCTCTCCCAAGGAGCACCCAGCCTCCCTGGGGTCCCTAGGCCAGCCACTCAGGGTAAACCTTCTTTGCTGTTCTTTTTCTAGCTGGGCGCAGTGGAACACGCCTGTAATCCCAGTACTTGGGAGGCTGACACAGGAGGATCACAGATTCAAAGTCAGCCTCAGCAACTTAGCAAGGCTCTCAGTAACTTAGCAGATCCTGTTTCCAAATAAAAAATAAAATAGGGCTGGGGTGTGGCTTGGAGGTAGAATGCCCTTGGGTCCAATCCCCAGCAACACACACATAAAAAAGTTCCTTTTTCTTTCTAATATTCCTGTAGGGTCCGAGTTCTACACTCTGGATCATGACACAGCTGGTCCGTGGCCTCGACCTCGTGGCAGCCCTGGAGCCATCTGAAGACCTCCTTCCACCCGAGCTTCTCCACTTCCACTCTGCTTCTGCAAGCCCAATGGCGGTTCAGCTTCTAGGCCTCTTCTCCACTGTTTCATATGGGAAGTCCTTTTAAAAGCTACCAAGCAGCCAGGCATGGTGGCACACGCTTGTAATCCCAGTACTTTGGGAGGCGGAGACAGGAGGATCCGGGTTCGCGGCCAGCCTCAGCTCTCTCTCTCTCTCTCCCTGTCTCTGTCTCTCTCTCCACTTAGTGAGGCCCTCCGCAACTTCGTGAGACCCGGTTTCAAAATAAAGTATAAAAATAGGGCCGGGGGCGTAGCGCGGAGGTAGAACGCCCCTGCGTTCAATCCCTGGTACCGCAAAAATAAATAAATAAATAAATAAAAGCTACCAAGCAAGTGGGGCATGGTGGCACATGCCTGTAATACCAGGAGGATTGAAGGCTCGAGGACAGCCTCAGCAAGTAGTGAGACCCTCATCAACCTAGCAAGACCCTGTTTCAAAACAAAAATAAAACAGGGCTGGGGGTGTAGCTCAGAGATAGAATACCCCTGGATTCAATCTCCAGTACCAAGAGAAAAAAAAAAGCTACCAGGCTATTAATCTGGCAAGGTCAACTTTTAGAAACAAAAGAACTAAGGAATAAAGAAAACCAGAGGCCCTGAGCAGCCAAAACAGAAGACAAAGACTAATGATAAAGTCCGTGCACTCTGGCCCTTTACCCAAAGCACTGAAGCCTCACTCAGAGCCTATTTACTCTTAGTTTGGAAACAATTTTAACAGCAGGTTTCTCAGTCCTCAGTTGCTTAGAAACAGGCCCTCTAAAGAACAACTAGGAGTGATTACCAAATGAGAAGGAGGAAACAAGAAGCCACAGGGCTCGAGAGTCCTGCCTGCTGGTTATTTAGTGAACTTTATACAGCCTTACAGGTTAGATCATACCCCAGATTCTCTAAGGCACTAAAGGGCACATCAGGAATTTCAGGTAGCTTTCCATCAAAATGGTTTAAAGATATTTGAGCAAGCTGGGTGTGCATCCTGTTATCCCAGTACTTGGGAGGCTGAGACAGGAGAATCACAAGTTTAAGACCAGCTTCAGCAACTTAGCAAGACCCTGTTTCAACATTAAAAAAATAAAAATAAAAAAGGTCTGGGGGCATAATCTGGAGGTAGAAAGACATTTTAGCACCCAAAACGTAACAGCTTCAGTTATTGGGTCTAGCAGCAGGGAGTTTCCTACAGCAAGAATAGACAGGGGAGGGGAAGTGTGGGTACCGTGGGCCAGGGTCCTGCGGAGCTCCAGGAGGCTGCGGAAGGACAGCGAAGCCACATGGGGCTTCCCCCAGCGCTCCGTCTCCTCCTCCACGTCCTCCTCAAATTTGATCCAGCGGGCCGTCTCTCGCCACTGAGGCTCCTGGTTTTTGTCCAGTAGCAACTCATTCAATTCCACGAACACCTTGGGGAGAGACAAGAAGGTGCTGCTGGTTCCAAGCCAGAGGCAGCCTGGGATCTGCCCAGGGCAACGCAGTGTCAGGAGAGGCAAGTGACCCCAGGGCACAGTGGCCAGAACACAGGCACGTGAGTTTCACAGGAGGCCCAGGGACCTGGGACGTGCAACTGATCTGAGACTGGGTTCCGCTTATCTGTAAAATGGCAACAGTGACACCCACCTCCAAGGGCTGTTGGAAGGATTAAAGAAAGAGCCTGGAAAACGTTAGCGTGCTGCAGGACTTGAAGAGTGCTTAGTGGAAAACAACAGGGTTCCATATGATTCCATCTGTATGCACCAAGGACTGGTAAAACTTATTGCAAATGACAGAATGGTCACCTCTGTAGGACACTGCTGGGGCGGAGGCAGGAAGGAACTTGCCAAGGGTGGGAACAGTCTCTAGCTAGGCAGTAGCTATCTGGGAGCTACAGGTGCAACAAAGTCCCTGAGCTGGACACTTAGTGCTGGTGCTCTTTACTGCACGGCTGTTATACCTCAATAAAAAGGCTTAAAAAGGCCGGGCGTGGTGGCACACACCTGTAATCCCAGTAATTGGGAGGCTGAGACAGGAGGATCGCAGGCTCAAGGCCAGCCTCAGCAATTTAGCAAGGCCCTCAGCAACTTAGGGAAGCCTTGTTTCAAAATAAAAAATAAAATAGGGTTGGGGATATAGCTCAGAGGGAGAAGCCTCTATATTCAACCTATAA
Source organism: Glis glis (assembly GCA_004027185.1). Classification (NCBI taxonomy): domain Eukaryota; kingdom Metazoa; phylum Chordata; class Mammalia; order Rodentia; family Gliridae; genus Glis; species Glis glis. Next base: position 17,380 of record PVJS01005170.1, read on the forward strand.
CAGAAAAAAAAAAGCTTAAAATATACACTTAGACCTGGAGTCTAAGATGGGCCGTGTCCCTGAGTAAGTGACCTTGGCCAAGTCACAGACCCTGGTTTATGGCTGACACCACCTGTACTGTCACCTTCACAGGTTGTTGGGAGGATCAAATGAGTACAGAGGTGACTGGGTTTTGCATGAGGTGCAATGCTACACAGCGCCCCTCCAGCCCAAAGGGCCCTCGTTCAACACAGAGGAAGGCAGTGCCCACGGATTCCTCACTGCCGTCTGCCAGCTCATGGCCAGGGTACACAGACATGAGCACAGGGTACAAGGTCTCAGGGGTGAATTATAACCGTGATGCACAAAACAACAGTATCTCAGATGTGAATCAAAACACCGTCACTCAGCTGTAAGATTCGCGACACAACCTTTGCCACCAGAGTGGCAACCTCGGGGCTCCTGAGGAGTTGACAGGTGGGGAGATGGGGAAGAGCATGAAGCAGAAAACAGTACCTCATGGGGTTTGTGGGGGGCCCGGGGTCGGGCCCGCGGGGTGGGGCCGGGCTCCCGCCCTTCCCGGGCACTCTGCGCCGACCCCTTGGCATTCTTCCGCACCAAGTGTCGCCGCACCCCAGGAACATCCTCGAACCGGTGACCTAAGAGTAAGCAGGGGACCAGGGTGGAGATCCCTCTTCCTTTTTCTCTTTTTTTTCTTTTTTTCCTTTTGGTACTGGGGATTGAACTCAGGGGCATTCTACCTCCGAGCTACACCCCCAGCCCTATTTTATTTTTATTTATTTTTTTGTGTGGTATTGGGGGTTGAGCCCAGGGGCATTCAACCTCCGAGCTACACCCCCAGCTAGCTCTATTTTATTTTTATTTTGAAACAGGGTTTCACTGGGCTGATGAAAGTCTCAGGACTTACTGAGGCTGTCTTCAAACCTGCCGTCCTTCTGTCTCAGCCTCCCAAATACTAGAATTACAGGCATACGCCACCATGCCCAGCTTTCTCTTTCTCCTCTTCTTACCAGCAAAAGGCTTGCCCAGGCCCCAGCACTCACTCTTCATGAGGTCAAGGTCAGCGGTGGCCAGTGTCTGGGCCTCACTCTCGTCGGTGGGGACCCGAGGCAGCAGCGCCTGCTCTGCCCCGGTCATGCTCCCGATGCGCCTTCTCTCCTGAAGGTTGTAGCTGCGATGCCCAGGCTGGGCTTTGGTCAGAGGGCGCCCTGAGGCACCCCCATCGTCACCCCCAGCTGTGCCGCTGGCTGCAGGCACCACCTCCTCCACAGGAGCTCTGCAGAGAGAGCAGCTATGAGCCTCAGAAAGCCAGGCTCTTCCCCATACAGGGCGAGTAGGAAGGGGACAGAGGGAACCCTACCCTCTCCAGCTCCCACTCTTGGGGTCACTCCAAGGCCCATCTGCATATATGCTCTTCAGCAGACCGCCCCAGGCCAGCCTCCCGTGGCGCTGGGGGAGGTGAAATTTGGGGAAAGTACTAGCACAAGGTGTGGCTCCTAACAGGTGTTCCTGCACGTCCCTGCGGTAGATAGCATTCCATCTCTTCCCCCTCAGGCCTCCCAGGCACACCCCTAATCACAGGACTCAAGGGATTTACGGGGTCCCGTTTCTTTTTTCTTTTTTTGGTACTGGGGATGGAACCTAGGTGCATTTTATCCCCAAGCTACATCGCCAGCCCTTTTTTATTTTTTATTTTGAAACGGCTTCACTAAGTTGCTGAGGGCCTCACTAAGTTGCTGAGGGTGGCTCTGAACCTGTCATCCTCCTGTCTCAGCCTCCCAAGTATTGGGAGTACAGGTGTGGGCTACCATGCCTGGCTGGGTCCCGTTTCTGATCAAAGAGAATGAAGTACGTGGAAACAGTCTTGAAACTACAGCCAACTCCCCTGCGAGGCCTTCAGACACCAGCTTCTGCCCCTCCGTGTTCTGGCGACGCCAGCATCCCAGTCCCTGCCATACTGTCCTCCTCTCTCCCAATGTGAAGAGTTTCCATGGCCCCGAGCCCACACCGCACCTACTGCCAGGCCTTCCCAGCCCACCAGGGCTCGGTGCCCTGGCTCTGCGCAGCCGTGCCCACGTCTCCCTTCCTCTCCCCCTTGCCAGGCTTTCCCCGAGGCTCCTGCCGCTGCCAGCGCCACCTGCCAGCCCACCTCCCAGTGAGCCTGTGCCCTTACTCCCTTGAGGAGGCACCGTGCCCTTCACTTCCTGCAGCCCTTCACACTGCCTGGCACCCAGAAAACAACAGGTCCATGATAGGCATGACCTTGACACTGTGCTCAAAGGCATTTCCTCCAGGAAGCCCTCCCTGGCTTCTGCCCCCAGCTCCCATCACCTGCTGGGATCGACACTGCCTAAGCCAGGCTGCTGGATGCAGTGACGATTCTCTGGCGCCACTTCATGTGACGCTTGGTTTTCAAACGGGTGGACTGGCACCCCCCCCAGAAATAAGAAGGGGTCTCCTATTGTTTTCAAACCCTGGGGGCCCCAGCAGGTGCTGAGAGGTCACGGTCCAATCCCTGAGCCAGTGCCTGGGTGGGGGGTGACCAGGTGGGGGCAGCTTGGACTGCTAAACTGCACTTGGGCCTTAACACACTTCCCTGTAATCCCTAGCACCAGCTGGTGAGGAAGGTCCTATTATGCTCAGTTTACAGACGAGGGACCAGGGCTCAGACTGCCTAAGGTCACCTGCCCAAACAGCTGGTAAGAGGCAGGGATGAGATTCAAACCCCAGCCTGGTCACTCCAAGACCTGCTTTTTCACACACACACACCCCTGCTGCCCTTGCAAGGGAGAGCCTGCTGGGGAGCCCGTGGAGTAGGGTGCACTTACCCTGTCTGGGCCCCCTTGGTGGCCCGGGGAGCTGCCTCCTGGTGGGGCAGCTGTGTAGGGGGAGATGGACTGGTCTTCTCTGCTTTCCGGTCCATGCCTTCATCCTCTTGGAGAAAGAACTACCCCCAGGGATCCACGTGAGCAGGTGAGAGGGGCTGGACCCTGCACACCATCCCCTCCCCCAAGCCCAGGCCTAGCTCACCTGCACCGAAGAGGGTGTGGAGGCAGGGGACGGCTGTGTGAGTGTCCGGGCCCCCTCTGCCTCACCGGGCTCATCCTCGTCCTCCTCCCCCTCCTCAATGGTGGGGGTTTCCCCAGTGGGGGAGGCTCCAGGGCGCCGGCGAGGCTTCCGTCCTGGGCCCTGAGTGGTCTTGCGGCGGCGGGCATCCGGAGGCAGGTGAGTGGACAGCGGGTGGTGGATGTGGTGTGAGGACTGGCGGTGGTCTGCAGAGAGGAGGGGCTTGGAGGCCAGCGAACAGGGTATCCCTTCCCTGCCATCTGCCCACCCCCTGTTGTGGCTCCACCCACTGGGACCCTGGCCCCTTCTCCAAGGAAGGGTCAAGCCTGAGACCTCCGCCTCCCCTCCCCTGCTCGCCTCCTCACACTCAAAGTCTTCCTCCCCATAGCTGCGGCCTGGTTCGTCCCCTCCACGGGACCCGGCCTCCTGAAGGATTTCCTCAAACCGCTCGATGCCCAGGGTGCGGTGAAGCTCGTCTTCCTCCTGCTCAGGGAACCCAGGCGTCCCAGGACCCAGGCTCTCTGGCTCTGGCTGCAAGGAAGAGGGGTAGAGAGAACACAAAGCTCACTGGGAAGTGTACCCCAAAGACCCACCCTGCTCAGTGCCAAAGACCTAGTACCCCCAGTAGCTGTGCCCTCCAATGTAAGGATCCAGTCTCCCCCAGCAACTGTCCCCTCAAATACAGGGACCTAGTACCCCCTAGCAGATACACGGTATAATGCAAGGACCCAGTATACCCCAGCAGCTGTCTCTTCCTATGCCAAAGACCCAGACCCCCACAGCAGCCAGTGCCCTCGGTTTCCACCTGTCTGCGCCCTGTCTGTACAGTTAGTCCCAGGGTGGGTAGGATGGACCACCCTGGAAATCTCAGCAGAAACCCTGTGTCCAGTCCTTCTGCAGCCTGGGATTGGGGGGGAGTTAGGGTATGTCAACAACTGGACAATTCAGCAGGCAGAAAGTAAAGATACTCCTTTCTGCTAGAGGACAACTACTGAGCCCCAAAGAAACTTTTGGAGGCACCCAAGCTAACTGACTGGAGTAGGTCTGAGTGGAAGACTCAACCCTGCCTGGACAGGAACTCAAGGTAGCCCCCATTCAACGCAGTAAGCACCCCCACCCAGCCAGCTGCCCTGCCCTACTCAGCCCCTCAGCTGGCTGGCCACGCCCCCTCACCCCACCCCCACTCCCCCCACCTGAGTCATCCTGCGGGAACAGAGCAGCCAACAGCGGGGCCAGGGACTGCGGCGCTTGCAAGAGCTCAGCCTGGCTAGAAGGCTCAGCCTGGCTAAGGCCTGCTCCCGGCTGGCAGCCTTGGTCCAGCCCCCCGCCCACCCCCTGCCGATCTCAGCGGCCAGGCACCACTGCCGCCAAATATTTGCTTAAGAGCTTCTGGACCTGAAGGGCATCAGGACCTCCAAGGGCGGGGTATGCAGACCCCTCCAGGGCAGTGCCAGCGGCTAGAGCAAGAAAGAGCCAGAGGAGGAGGGCTGGGAGGAAGGGCGGGTCTTGGGGAGACACACGGAGGGGGGGCAACAGGAGCAGCTAGGCCAGGCAGGGACACTGGACAGGAGAAGATGCGAGGGTCAGAGGGCTGGCGTCTCTCATCGGTACCCAGGGCTCCTGCCCAGCCCATCCCCGCAGCTCAGTTCAGCTCGCAGCTCTGGAGGGCTTGCAAGCGCGGGCCTCACTCCCACCACAGATGGCCTCGGGGGAAGAAGCGCAGAGGCGGGGAGGGGGCGCGGAGTAGGGTGGTGGTCAAGGACCCTTCGCACCTGAGGCCGCAGGAGGAAGTCCATGGCCAGCCGGGGTGAACCTGGGAAGGAGGGGGAGGGCGCTTGCCGGCGTCCCTTCCCAGTCACGTGCCCCGCAGGCCAAAGTGACCAATAACCAGGCTGAATGTGGCACTGGGGTTAATCATTAGACTTCTTAGGAAAATCAGGAGGGGGCCATGTGGGGCGGTGGCCACGTGGGGGGGCGGGAGGGGCGGGCCTGGGTGGCACGTGGGGCCAGGGGGCGGGGCCAGCCTGCCGGCTCCGAGCCCCGGGAACCTTTGCTGGGAACCTTTGCTGTGCACCTTTGCTGTGCGTACAGACCTCGGTGCACTCAGACCTCCATGTATGTTAAGGTGGGGTCAGAGGGGGTCACCGGGTGAGACCCAGAGTTCTCAAAGTTCCTGGCCAGCTGGGGCTAAAGTGTCACGTGGGTCTTCAGGAAACAGCCTCAACTCCATCCCCAGGAACTGGAGCCGCCTGACCCCACTTTACCCATCCAGTATACACACCGTGCAAGGTCAGGGTGCAGATGGATGGCAGCGCCTCTCCAACCCACCAAGAGCTCCTTTCCCGAGTTTCGGCGCACACCGCCCCCACCCGAGCCCGGCAGGACCCTGGGCCCGAGCATCGGTGGCCCTGCGACCGCCCGGTACTCACCATGTGATAAGAATCTGCGCCCGACGCGGGGCGCCGGGGGGCGCTGCTCATGGCCAAATCTTAGCCCTTCTCGCTGTCACTGCTGCTTTCAGGACAACAAGGCGGAGGCATAACCTGGGTGGGGGAGAGGACCGGTCACCATCCCAGAGCGGGGAAGGCCAGGCGGGCAGGGCGCCCAACCCAGGGGAGGAAAAGCCCCGCTGCCTGCCACTCGGGTCTCGTCTGTGCACAGGATCTTCCTAGACTACGGAGGGCCTCAGAGTGGCCCTTAGAGGCCGCAAGAGCAAAGAGGAGAGTTATTTATAGGAAGAAAAGAGAAGGAGAGAGAGAGAGAAAGAGAGAGAGAGAGAGAGAGAGAGAGAGAAAGAGAGAGAGGGAGGACCAAGGCGCAAAGGACCCAGAGACTGAGCAAGAGAGGAACAGAGGAGGAGATAGCAGGAGGGGGAGAGTCTGCAAAAACTGAGGGAGGAAGGAGTCAAGGCCCAGCCCTGGAGAGAAAGCAACAACGACCCGGGAGGGAGTGATAAAGAATAGCGAAGGAACGGGAGTGAAGGGCCAGGCAGAAACAGGAACCCAGCCGGGGTGGCCTGGGAGGTGGGCCTGAGACCAGAGAGGGGTGTGGTGGCCGAGTGAGACACCCCGTGGAGCAGAGGGGTGTGGAGGAGGGGGCCGGCTGCCCAGACGGGAAGGAGAGGGAGAGAAAGAACTCTGGAGAGCGCCCAAGACTGCAAGCAGGGGACCTGTTAGAGGGGAGAGGGTGCCCCCTCCCCAAGGCAGGCCGGGCAGGGAGACGCCCCTCCCCCGCCTGTGCAGACTGCAGTAGCGGCAAGCTGGGGTGAAGGGCTGGAGCCTAGCGCCACTCACTCAGCGGGAGGGAGGAAGGGGCTGGCGGTGGGCTCGGCCAGGCAGCAGTACTTTATAATGGGGGAGGGGCACGTGACGTTCTTGCCTCCAGGGGGTGGGCACAGAAACCCCGAGGTTCTGCCCCTGGGAGCAGTCCCCATCCCACCCCTCCCTAGTCCGGGCCAGGAAAATCTGAGTGGCAGGGCTGCTGCCCTCCTGATGGTGACTGTAGGAGAGCCCAGGGGGATACTATGTGTTGGGGTTAGGGGTAGAGAAGGGGGGCTATAGGGAGGGAACCCAACCTGTGCAAATCGGGGTACCTATCCCCGGTAGGGGGAGCACAGGACAGCATCCAAGGCTCTCTAGAGGTAAGATATATAGCTCCCATGTGTTACTGGGGAGTGGGGGTTGCCCAACTCAGGGATACCTTGGGGGTGAGACAGGTCAGTATAGGGTCAAAAAATAAAGGTCTGGGGGGGTCAGCCCAGGGTGGGGAGCCTGGCGACACATTCCTGGCAGGCACTGCAACTCAGCTGACTGCTCTCTCAGCCTCCCCCTCAGCAGGCCTTCAGCCAGGGCCTGCCAGTGTGGGGGAGCGGTGCCCTGGGAGGGGATGCGGTCTAGGAACGCCCCCGCACCTGCAGGTGCTCACCCCCACCTCCTGGCTGGGCCCTCAGTGTGCTCCTCCATCACCCCCTCCTCCCTCTGCCCACGCCCCCCCACCTCTCCCCCGCTGTCCCAGAACACAAAGCTGCTTCTGTCCAGAGCATTGGTGTCGATAATCCGGGTGGGGGCACATTCCGGGGACCAGCCCCGACCGGCCCAGAGGATTAGCATGTCTCCCCCAGCCCGAGGGATTAGCACCCTGGACCCCCACTTGGGCATTAACTATTTCTCCAGTGAATTCGTACATTCCACAGCTCTTGGCTGTGGGGAGGACGGGAGGGGGGTGGAGAGGAGGGAGGATAAAGTGAACCCCGGATTTCAGGCAGCGCTACCCCACACCCAGCACGGAACTTCCCACCCGAACAAGGCGGCCCCCCATGGGTCAGGTCCAACTCAAGGCTCGTCCTTCCCATCCCCACCCAGTTGCTCCCTCTTCTGTCCGACCCCCTGTCCCTACCTGACCCGCCATCCCCCTTTCCCGACTCCGCCTCCCAACCCCGGGATCGCGGGCGGAGGCCCCAGGCAACCCCTAGGCTGGGCGCTCAAGACGAGGCTGAGAGACACTGTAGGGGAGTCGCAGGGGCGGGGGGTCGTCTGGAGCTCGCCCAGGACCGGGCAAGCCACCGCCGGCGCCTTCCCGAGACTACCCCCTCCTGGTGGCAGGGGGCGCGGCACTCTGGCTGTAGCGAACTCTAAGAAGCCGACTCCGGAATCCCCGCTTCCGACCCGCGCACTCCGCTCGCCTCCCCATCCCTCTCCCCAAGATCTCGTTCCCCGCGCCCCAATCTCCGCCCTTTCCTCCACTTCCACTCCCTCCCCGCTGGAGTCCCGAGTTCCTCCCTCTCCTTCCCCCTCCCTTCCTCCCTCCGCGGCCCTGGCCCTCCCCCGCCACCACCTCTCCGTTTACCCGCTTGCTCTGGATTTCGTGCCCCGGGGGTCTCGGGGTCTCTCCTGGTCCTCCGACGCCCTCGCGCGCTCCAGACGATTGCCCCGTGCCCACCCCGGGGCGCGCCCCCGCCGCTCCCAACTTCTCCCAACTCAACTTTCCCCCGCGCCGCGGGCAGGCCAGCCCCCAGCGTGCGCGCCCCCCAGCGCGCCGTGCGCGGCCCCGGCGCGGCAAGCCCCGAGGCCAAGAGTGGGGGCCGCGACCGGGGACGCGCTTCCAGGCACAGCCCGGCACCGGGAGGCCACCCCCGCTGTCCCTCCGCCAGGCCCCGGGAGGCTGGCGCCCCGGGCTTTCCCGCTCGGGGTTCAGGCGCCCCGGGGACGCGTCTCTTGGCTCTATTGCGGCACCTGTGAGTGGAAAGGAACCTCACTCACGCCGGGGACCCAGCGTGCACAAGGATGGCCAGGAAATTCGGGGCGGAGGAAGTTGAAATATAAATGCACTGGGGTTAAGACTCTCTTGCCCTGTCCCGACCCAGATACCCTCCAGTGCCTCCAAGTAAGCCCCTGTGTTTGCTTCAGGGACGGGGTGGCAGGCGCGAGAGGGTTGATAGCGCTGCAGGTTGGCTGCCCATTATCCTGGAGCTGACGGAGGACTGGGCAGCTTGTTGGGGATTTCCCACTTCCGCTTGTTCTGCCTCCACCCTGAAAGGAGAATGGAGATCTATTCATACTGTCGCCTAGCTTTTAAAGACCTTTGTGTGTAGTCTTGTTTTCCCAACTAAATGATAACTTCTTTCAGATAAGGAATATACTTTTCACTTCTTCATCTGCCGCGTGGGTGAATCACAGCGTTGTTCATGCAAAAGTACTCAGATATAAATGAGTTAATCAGCCAGGCATGGTGGCACACGCCTGTGATCCCAGTATTTTGGAGGCTGAGAAAGGAGGATAACAGGTTCAAAGACAGCCTCAGCAACATAACTAGACTCAACAACCTAGCGAGACACTTTCAAAATTTAAAAAATAGGGCTGGGGGTGTAGCTCGGGAGTAGAATGCCCCTGAGTTCAATCCCCAGTACCATAATAAATAAATTAATTAAAAATAAAAAATAAGCTGGGCGTCGTGACACATGCCTGTAATCCCAGTACTTGGGAGGCGAGACAGGAGGATCGCAGGTTCAAGGACAGCCTCAGCAATTTAGTGAGACTCTCAGCAACCTAGTGAGACCCTGTTTCCAAATAAGAAATAAAATTGGTCTGGGGTACAGCTCCGAGGTAGAATGCCTCTGGGTTCAAGTCCCAATACCACACACACACACACACACAATAAAATAATAAAATAAAATAGGACTGGGGGGGTTCAATCCCCAGCACAAAAGCAAACAAACAAAAACAAAAATGTAAAAAATGGCTGGGGTGTGGATCCAAGGTAGAATGCCCCTGGGTTCAATCCCCAGTGCAGGGGGGGGAAAAGTTAATTAACAAAGGTTAGCACTAGCTCTGGTTCCAGCGCCGAGGAGTGCTGTTTGGGGCCGTTTTCGCCCAGTTCACAGCCCTCAAGAATGCAATCAGGAGACAATTAGAGAGCAGGGAAAGAAAATCTATAATCAACTCCTTTCAGGGATGAGGTAAAGGCTGGTGCAAGTGTAGCATCTGTCTGTGGTCTTGTCTGTTGAGGGGATAACCAACCTGCCGGCCCTCGTGGACCACACCCTAGCTGACTCCAGAAGGCCCTGGAGTCTGGGATCTAGAGGATACCCAGGCTCCAGCCACCTTGCAAGTCAGAGTGGAGCTGCTGGAGCCTGCTGGGCTCTGGCGATACGCCGGGATCAGCAGACAGAGGGGTCTCAGCGCGTGTTTCTCCACTCAAATCCACCCTCAAATGAAACACACCTGCCTCCCTACCCAGCCCTGTGGTCAGCTGGTCCCTGTGAGGTCATCAGCCGCAAGACATCGCTCAGCGCCATTCTCCAGTCAACCCTGGAGTCACTAGATGGACTGGGGAGAGGTGGAAACCAGTGCAGAGGTTGTCAAGAGGTTCTCGGAAACTCAGTATCACCAACCGGGTCAGAGCCAGGCCATCAGGGCCCAGGATGTAGGCCGCCAAACTCCAAACCCCAAACAGAAGGTCTCCCACACCCCCACTGCATTCTGGGACGTGTAGTCCCAGAGCGGCCCTTTTCAAGAGGGCTGTGAGCACAAAAAAGGAATAACAAGAGCGGGGTACACTGGGAACCGCGGCGCCAGGGCGGGGACTCCAGGAAAGCGGACACGCAATGCTTCCTGGGACTTGAAGTCCAGAGTTCGCCTCCGCGGTGAAACCGGGGTCCCGGGAGTGGAGTATGGCAGCAAGCCGGAGCGCAGCCTGCTGGGGATTGTAGTCCTTGTGCCCGCCACCCCGGGCCTTCCTGGGAAACCAGGCCGTCCCAGGACTACAATCCCCGGAAGCCCTTTCGCAGGCAGCAGGCGGGGCGGGGCGGGAGGCTGGGGTGCCGCCTCCTCTGCAACGCCGGGGCTGAAGTCTTAGAACCCAGGGCCCGCAGGGGTCCCCGCGGCTGCCGCGATGCAGAAATACGAGAAACTGGAGAAGATTGGGGAAGGTAATGGAACCACGAGCTGTTCCTGCAAGGTCTTCTTCGGCAGACCCTTTGGCATTCCTTGCAGCCCTGGCTCCCCTGCCGTCAGCGATACCTACGGGCTCCGACCTCAGCCCTGGGAGAAGCCCTGGCCGCTGAGCTCCACACTCCATGCAGACACCAATCCTCCCCATGTTAGCATTTCCCGCAGAGTCCCGCTCCCAACCTTAGCGCTCCCAACCGCGGCACTTCCTGCATATCCTACCCCTCGTCTCAGTACCAGTTGCAAACCTCACCTCGACCCCCAGCCTCAGTTCGCTGCAGACCTCCAACCTCAACATTTTTACAGGTCCCCATTCCTCTCCCTGAACCTCCTCATTATTTCCAAACGCCCCCCGAGCACCGCCTAATTATAGACCTTACCCCGCGGGCCTCCCTCCTTCCGAGACCCTGGAGCCTCTGCAGGCACCTTCTTGCCCCTCCCCACCTGCCATACCCTCACTCTCAAAGCCATTTCACGCCCAGCCTTCATCCTAAACCCTTCCCTAGCTCGCTCCTGGCCGCCCCCTCCCGGGAGGGATTTCCTAAGATGGGAAGGATCACACCACTCTTTCTCTCACCCCCGACCTCCTTCCCCTAGGCACCTATGGAACAGTGTTCAAGGCCAAGAACCGAGAGACCCATGAAATTGTGGCTCTGAAACGGGTGAGGCTGGATGATGACGATGAGGTAGGACTGGGGAAAGGGGCATGGGAGGGGTCAGGGCTTGGGCCTGGGCCTGGTGGGCTCTGACTGCCCCCTGGCTCCCAATCTTGTATAGGGTGTGCCTAGTTCTGCCCTCCGGGAAATCTGCCTACTCAAGGAGCTGAAGCACAAGAACATCGTCAGGTGTGTGCCCAGCAGGCCCTCCGTGGGGGCTTCAGCGTTGGGCTGGGCTGGTGTTGGGATATCAGGGGCCAACTTTTGGACCTGGCTGAGCCCTTCCTTCTCCCTAGGCTTCATGATGTCCTGCATAGTGACAAGAAGCTGACTTTGGTCTTTGAGTTCTGTGATCAGGTGAAAGAGGGGCTCAGGAAGTAGTTTTTTTGGGGGGGGGTGCAGGGCCCAGACTGGGATTAAACTCTGGCCCATTCTCCCACTTCCATCCATTTTTAGGACCTGAAGAAGTATTTTGACAGCTGCAATGGTGACCTCGATCCTGAGATTGTGAAGGTTAGGGGAGGGTTGTCCTGGGGACATTGAGGCTGGGCTGGGGTCTGTATTCAGTGTAAGTGCTCTTATCTACAAGGTTGGGCCCTGGGGTGTCAGAGAATGGTCAAACCCTGTTTCTGCTCTCCAAGGGCCTCCTGTCTTAGCGAGCATTTTCACATGGTCTGCTTTGACCTGCACGGTTACACTTGGATGTTATTTGCACTTGAGAGCTGAGAAAAGGAGGCTGACAGAGATACATATCATTCATTCAATAAATACTGAATGTTAAAAAAAAATTAAAAAATAAATACTGAATGTTTAGCTCCAGGTACTGTTCTAGGCCCCTGACCAAGTGCCTTGACCCAGGCTCCAGGGGAAGCAGGTCCTGAGTAATACTGTAGCATTGTATTTGTGTTGTATTTGTGGTTATGGTGTGTGTACTCAGGTGTGGCCAAGTAGGGACAATCAGTGTGGGCTGGGAGGCAGGAAGGCCCACCAGGCTGCAAGGTCCCGAAAGGTGGGAAGCAGGGCCAACTTGATCACTGTTGTACCTCTTGCCAGCACCTGGCAAAGCGGGTCCTCGGCAGTGAATGGATAAATGTCCTACTAAGCTTGGTGATGCAAATTGGGTGGGCTGTCGGGCATGGCAGAGAGCAAGGCAGGGAGCAAGACCCTCTGCAGGATACAGCCTCACATCCAGGATATCTGTGTCCTTCCTCCCTGCCCCTCCCCAGTCATTCCTCTTCCAGCTGCTGAAAGGCCTGGGATTCTGTCACAGCCGCAACGTGCTACACAGGGACCTGAAGCCCCAGAACCTGCTCATAAATAGGGTACGGCTCCAGGGAAAGGAGAGAGAACAGGGAGGCTGCAGCCAGGGTTGGGAGCACCAAGGGGGCAAGACTGGGAGAGGGGAGTTGGAGCCCACCCCAAGACTGTGTGAAAGCCTTTCTCCATGCCCCCTCTCATTTCCCCTTAGAATGGGGAGCTGAAATTGGCTGATTTTGGCTTGGCTCGAGCCTTTGGAATCCCAGTCCGCTGTTACTCCGCTGAGGTGAGCCCGGGGGATGGGATGTGGGATATGAGGGAGAGAGTCTCCCGTGAACATCTCTCAGTCCCTACTCCGGGACCCATGGCTTTGTGTTCTTCTCCACTCTGAGCCTCCTCCTCAGACCTCCTCCCCAGCCCTCTAAGTGGGGGTCCCTGTGGGTGGGGTCTTTTCCAGGTGGTCACACTGTGGTACCGCCCGCCGGATGTCCTCTTTGGCGCAAAGCTGTACTCCACATCCATCGACATGTGGTCGGCCGGCTGCATCTTTGCAGGTGACATGCTGGGGCTCTGGAGAGGCAAATTTTCTCTCCCATAGGGTCTGGAGGGTCCCCTCTGGGGGAGGGGATGGGGCCACTGGGGCCAGGGATGGAAGGCACAGGGGTCCCTCGGAGAGAGGGGTCCTCGTGTGTCGTGGCTCATCCCCCCTTCCTCCCAGAGCTGGCCAATGCTGGGCGGCCTCTTTTCCCTGGCAACGATGTGGACGACCAGCTGAAGAGGATCTTCCGATATCCTTCCGCTTCCCCTGCCCCTCTTCCTCTTGCCCACTGTCCTCATCCTCCCTCTGGAAGGGGAGTAGGCAGGGAGCTTAAAGTGGGGGGGTACAGGTGGCGATGGCCCAGACCAGGGTGGTGGCATTCCGATTGTCCTTGTGCCGGTGCAGCTTGTGGGCGGGGAGGGTATGCTGGGGAGGCAGCCAAGAGGATGCTGCTCCTCCCTAGGACGGAGCCAGGAGAAGCGGAGGAATTTTGTAGAAGGGGAAAAACAACTGGTTCATTAAAACCACAGACATCAGGGTTTGGGTTAAATTAGCACTTATAACATGCCTGGCCTACCCCATGGAACGGGAGAATATGGGAGTCAGCACACTGCCTGCTTATCCTGAGCTGGGGGTAGATAAGGACAGGGGGAGAGGAGGGAGGGTAAGCATGAGGAATCCAGCCTTGAGAGGAAAGGACCCCTCACCCTGCCCCTGAAGGTGCAGATGCAGCCCTTCCCACCAGTGACCCTTGACCCCATGGACACGCTGCTGGGGACACCGACTGAGGAGCAGTGGCCCGCCATGACCAAGCTGCCAGACTATAAGGTGTGATGGGGAATGGGGAGAGTTGTGGTCCATCAGAAGGGACTTTTATTTCCCAGCAGCCTCCACGCCCCACGCCCCTAGTCCGACTCTCTCTGCCCCTCCACAGCCCTACCCAATGTACCCGGCCACAACGTCCCTGGTGAATGTCGTGCCCAAGCTCAATGCCACAGGGAGGGACCTGCTGCAGGTAGGTGACCAGGGTAGAGGGTGGGGTTGGGACACTTGTCCAGGGGGAGCAAGGGCTCTAGCAGCCAACCTGGCCTGAGCCTGGCACCCCCCTCTCCTCCCTCCTGTCTCTAGAACCTCCTGAAATGTAACCCCGTCCAGCGTGTCTCAGCAGAGGAGGCCCTGCAGCATCCCTACTTCTCTGACTTCTGTCCCCCCTAAGTCTCGAGAGCCCTGTCTGCCAGGCTGGGGCCTGGCCTATTTAAGCCCCCTCGTGGGAGGGGAGGAGAGGGGTGCTGAGCTCCAGCTGTGCTGGGCCCAGCCAGGGTCAGGGCGCCCTGGCTGTGGTCTTCACTCCCTCCATGGACTTTATTTAATTTCATAAACTGGCTCCTTTCCCACAGTCTGCTGATGTGGTGGTAGGGTGAATCTGAAGGGGGACCTGGGAGGGGCCCTGTTCCCTTTACCGCCCTCTGTGACCCTCTTCCAGCTCAGGCACACCCAACTGTCTGCTCCTTCCTCTGCTCTTCTAAGTGGCCCGAAACTGGGGGCTAGAGGCCAAGACCCTTGATCTCTGCCCCTCCCCACTGGGGTCAGGAAGGTGCTGGCCCTGCACCTGCCCTTCTGTACTCCTGCACCCATCCTCCCCATGCCCTAGTGGGCCGAACACAGTCCCTAGGGGTTAGGCAGCTTGTGTTTGAAAGCAAAGATGGCTTCCACCCTTCCTCTGCATCACCCCATATCCAGGCCTGCAAGCTGCAACAGGAGAGACCCAAAGATGTGGTTCCATGAAGAACACCCCTCCCTCCCTCTCTCCCTCCCTCCCTCCCTCCCTCCCTTATGTGCTGTTTCCCAGTGGTTGGGGTGCAGCAAGAGGGAAATTGGGCTTGAGGCCAGGGCCTGGTGTGTCCTTCCTGGCAGGAGGAGGGAGGGAGGGCTCCCCTGCCCCACTGTTTCAAGCTGGGGCCGTCTGCTCCTGTGGGGATTTGGGGGAAGCAAGAACTGTTCCCATGGAGACGTGTTGTGTGTCATGCCTGGTCCTAAATGTGAGAAGAGGAACTGGGCTTCAGAGGCAGGATACCAGCTTGTGTTATTAGAAGCGGAAAAGCCCTTCCGTCACCCCCTCTCCTCCACCCCACTCGTTGCTGGGCTCTGGGTCTGAGCCTTGTTCCAGCTGTGCCCTGATAGCGCGGTCAGTAGGCAGTCAGTCCTTCCGTGCGTCACACCTGGGCTCTGGGCATGGCAGAAGACTGTCCTCTGATGTCATCTGATAAAATCTTTCACACTGAGGTGCAAATGACTGATATCCTCTTACTACCATCCTCTCCCAGGGACCTCTGAGTGCTCCCTGGACCCAGCCCCACCGCAGCAGTGTTCAGCTGCACAGAGACTGGCGGAGGACTTCCGGGGCTGACCATGGCCTGGCTAGCCTCTGCCTTGTCAGAGTAATACCTGAGGCAGTTGCATTAAAGCTTTATTTTGGGGTGAAGACAGCAAAGATGCACAGGCTGGGCACGTCAGGACGGCGAGGCACTGCCCCAAGGTCTCACAGTGTGTCTAGAGCCGAGTGACGAGGTAGCAGGTGCGGTGGGAGGCAGAGAGAGTCTTGGTGACAGCACAGGGCGGGGTGGGGGGCCTGGGGAGATAGGCCACAGTGCTGGAGTGGGAGGCCTTCACCTGTCCCCCGTTCCTGCCCTCTAGGACCTAAACCTCACCTTCTAGACCTGCCCTGGCCCTCCTCCCTTGACCTTAGGGGGCCATTTTGTGTTACCTGGGGCCCAGGCTGAGGTGGGGAACGTGGCTTCGATGGCTGCCCAGCCCTTCCTGAAGCTGCGGGAGGAGGGAGAGGGTCAGAGGTGGGGAGGGCCGGGGACCAGCCAAAGTCACTGCGCATACCTCCCCCACTAGGGAAGCATTCTAGGCCAGAGAGGGGGCCTAGCACCCTGCTGGAGGTGGCAGGGGAAGAAGGCTATTACCAGATTGGTGCTGGAGTGCCTTTGGGTGCGCTTTCGGTTCCAGAAGTACCCCAGGACCCTGTCTCGGAACACCTGGGAACAAGCATCGGGGAGATGGCCGGTGCACCTTCTCCCTGGACCCTAGCGGCCTTCCCCCTCTCCCAGCCGGGGCCCCTGCCCACCTCGCATAGGTAGTCTAGGATCTCAAGGATGGTGAGCAGGCTGGCCCCAATGAACAGCCCCATCTGGCCCCCGATGTCACCTGTGGAGGCAGGCCACCTATCAATGCACAGCCACCTGTGCCACCCACACCCCGCAGACCCCGGGCACGGGGCACACACCCAGCAGCTCCGACACTTCGTAGGCCTTCTTCTGCTCCACTGTCTCGTAGTTGAGGGCCTCAAAGAAAATGTCAAGGACCAGCACGTTCTCCCTGGGGGGTAAAGAAAGGCCTGGATGTTCGCTGGAGACCCCCTGGTGCCGACTGGCAGGACACAGGTGTGGGCTTCTGGCGCCTTTCAAGTGCGCTGGGAGGGGCGTCACTCCCCAGTCACAAAGTTTAGACAGTTTGTCCAGAGTCCCAGAGCCCGTGGTGACGAGGGGACTGCCGGACCCGGGTTGCGCTGGGCTCCGGCCTGCCCCCTCCCCGCAAGGATCCCGGGCTGGGCTTGGGGAGGGCCCGCCCGCCCGCGCGGCTCACGCGATGTAGGCCTCGCTGCGGTTGTATTTCCGGGCCAGGTAGCGGGCGGAGGCGCGGCTGGGGATCCGCACCATGGAGAGCTCCTTGGCGTAGCGCGTGCTGGCGCAGGGGTTGGGGCAGGCGCACGCGTCCTTCCGCAGCATGGCGTCTGTGGGCCACCGAGGCCGGAATCAGGGCCCGCGCCCGCCCGGCGGGTCCGGGTCGAGGGTGGGGCGGAGGGAGGCGTCTCCTTACCCAGGGCCGTGTTGGCACAGTCCTTGAACTGCTGGGGGCTGCACACCGGCGCTCCGCCTGGGGCGGGTGGAGGAGGCCACTTCAGAAGCCCGCGACCCCTAGACTCCCGCACCCGGGACACGGACCCCACCCCTTACCAGGCATATGCAGCATCCGACAGCCGCACTTCCGAGCCACGTAGCGGGACTCGCAGGCCAGGCGACATCCCATTAGACTGTAGGGAGGGCTGGGGTTGGGGCTGGGGCTGGGGGACAGGGGATCGGAGAGCTCCGGCTCAAAGTCGGGGTCCAGAGATGCGGAACTGCAGTCACCCCAGGGCGGTGGCAGGAAGCTCAGCTATGGAGGGTCAGGGTTAAGGAGGCTTCTGGGAGAATGCAAGAGGTCACTGGGGTTCAGCCCACGGGACAAGCCGGGGAACTGCGGGCTCAGGAGGGCCCGGGAGCCTGGGGGGAGGTTTGGAAGCACAGGTGAGGGTACTTGCTGCTGCTGGCAGGACACGAAGGTCTGGTAGCCCGGAGCTGCCCCGAAGCCCAGCTGGTCGATGATGGGGGGCTCCTCCTGACTGTGGATCTGCACTTTAATCCCCGCCTCGAACGGGGTCTCCTCTGTGGGGAGGGGCCTTTGAGGCCTGATGCCTCTCTTGGCAGCCCCTTCTCCCCAAGATTGGCAAGAACCAGCCCTGCCCCTTTCATAGAAAGGACATGCTTGCTTGGGCCCCCCTCCACTCCCCCAGACCTTTTTTTTTTTCGTACTGGGGATTGAACCCAGGGGCATTCTACCTCTGAGCTACACCCCCAGCCCTATTATTTTACTTTTATTTTGAAACAAGGTCTCGCTAGGTTGATGAGAGTCTCACTACTTGCTGAGGCTGTCCTCAAACCTGCAATCCTCCTGTCTCAGCCTCCCAAGTACTGGGATTATAAGCATGCACCACCACGCCCAGCTCCCCAGACTTTTTTTAGGCTGCCCAGGCTGGCCTCAAACTTGCAATCCTCCCACCTCAGCCTCCCCAGTAGCCAGGATTACAGGCTTGCCCCACCATACCCAGCCCCCGCTGGCCTTTTGCACCCCATCTGTGCCCCCATCCTCTTACCTATGCTCAATAGCCATGTCCCTCCCCAAGGGCAGACCCCACATTCGTGTGCTCCTTACCTGTTTCCTTCCACACCGGCAGATA
This sequence comes from Glis glis, assembly GCA_004027185.1. Classification (NCBI taxonomy): domain Eukaryota; kingdom Metazoa; phylum Chordata; class Mammalia; order Rodentia; family Gliridae; genus Glis; species Glis glis. The sequence goes on from PVJS01005170.1 coordinate 35,401, forward strand.
CTCCTCCTGCTGCACGTCCAGCATGACCTCCAGCCCGTTGCCAGCACCTCCTTTGGAAGTGGTGAGCAGCTCTGTCCCGGGGGCGCCCGAGTTGAACGTGTAGCACTGTCCCATCCGGGTGAAGATCTGGGGGGGGCACACAGAGTGGCAGCCCTCTCTGCCAAGCAGGCATATGTGTATGGGACCTCTCCTCTCCTTGTGCCCTGCTCAGGTTCCCCCTTTGAACTCTAAATCCTGCATCTCCGTGTCCCCAGCCCTGAAGGGCATGCAGACACATGGAGTTGGGCCCCCTGAGGTGCCCACCTATCACTCCAACTCCTCCGACCCCCAAATTCCACCAAAGCCTGAGGCGCAGTCCATGGGGCAAGTGTTTCTGTGGTGATTGGAATAAGAGGAAGTAGGCCAGGTGCCCTCAGGCTAGCAGAATGTAGAAGAGGTAGAGGACCGCAAGCCCCCTCCTCCTGGCAGAGAGAAGGGTCTGCTGCTTCCCTGGAGTCACCCCTCCAGTTGCAGGGTCTCCAGAGGCCGGCCCTTGGGCCTGCAGCCAGCCCCTCGGACCCTGCTGACCAACTGGGAGGTAGGGAGAGGGCCCCAAGGAGTCCCCCTTCCTGGGCTGAACAGAATGGTACGGCGGGGTGTGGAGCCGTGGCCTGCAGGAAGGAAGGGATGTGCGGGCAGAGGGTGTTGAGGTTTGCTGACTTTGGGGGAGCCCGGGCTGTGAGGCTGGGCAGGACAGGCAGGGCAGGCAGCTCACCACAGTAAAGTTCTCAGGCCCGCAGGGCTGGCCACGGTAGTGACAGTCCAGCAGCATGTCCTCTATGGAGTGGCCGGCACGGGCGTAGAGCTGTCCCATGTCGAAGGTGGGACTGGGCATGAAGCCGGGTGGTGCAGGGGGCCGGCCCAGGGTGCGCAGGAAGGCAGCATGCTCAGCGGGGTCCAGGCCCAGCAGTGACTGCCCGATCCAGTGCAGGTCGTTGGGTGTGAGGCGGGAGCGGCGCAGTGAATTGAAGTTGCACAGGGTGACAGCAGGGAAGGTGAGCCGGTGGCTTTCACACTCGTCCAGGGTCGTCTCGTGGTGGAACTCCCCATAGTAGCGCACCCGCTCAGCCACCTGGTAGAGGAAGGCCGCCAACGACAGGAGCACAGCGGTGGCCCACAGCCCACGGCGCAGGGTCAGGCCACCGGGGCCAAAGACGTGGGCCAGCCCGTGCAGCGTGCAGCTGCTGGCGAACACGCGGATGTCCGAGGCTGGCCGCGGGGCCTCCTCCAGCTCCGAGGGCGGCTTCATGGCTGATCCCAGGGAGGGGGTCCCAGAGCCTGTGGGTCTTGGAAGGAGTGAGAGAGGGTGGGTTGAGGGCTGGCAGGGGTGGAGATAGGCTTTAGGGTGCCAGGCAGGTGAGGTCAGGCAAGGAGAGGAGAGGGTGGGAGAGGAACTGAGCCAGGTGGGGAGGCACTGGCCTGGTAGGACTGGGTGAGGTGACCTGTGGGGTCCAGCTCGGCCCTCCTGGGAAACAGGCGGTGGCTCCGCTGGGCTGGAGCCCCTGCAACAAAGACCAAGTAGGGCGCAGGCAGCGGCGCAGGCAGGGGCTGTGGAGCGCTGTTGTCGGTGGTGCTGGGCAGCGACTGCTGCAGAGGATTGGGTTTCAGCAGTGAGGGGGGTACGGGGGCCAGCAGAGCAGTCCTGGGGGCAGGGAGGTCCCTGAGGCCCCAGGCGGAGCCATTAGTGCAGCATGGGGGGGGCATGCTGTCAGAGACCAGAGGCGCCAGGAGGAAACCACAGCAGTCCTGGGAAGAGCTTGAAGGGAGCCTGGAGATGAGTTGGAACTGGGGTGCTGCTGGGGTTGGGGTGCCCTTGGGGCCCTTTGGGTTCCCATTGGCAGCCCCTGCACCTCAGGCCCGAGGGTCAGTCGCTGACCCTTGGTCAAGCCCCTCCCTGCTCGCCTCTCCTGCTTCCCACTAACCCGCCTGGGATCATTTGTTCTTTCTCAGAGTGGACTTGGCTCTTGACCAAGCTGGAGAGTGGTGGGAGGTTTGGCATCAGCACATCTCTGAGTCTCTCTGTGCCCCCAACGTCCCAGCTGCCACAGGATGGCCAGGCCCTCTTCAGGCCCCACATGCAGGGGCTAAATCCCTTGTTGGGTTGTTTTTTTTTGTGTGTGTGGTACCGGGGGATTGAACCCAGGGGCATTCTACCTCTGAGCTCCACCCCCAGCCCTATTTTTTATTCTTTATTTTGAAACCGGGTCTCACTAAATTGCAGAGGGCCTCACTAAGTAGCTGAGGCTGGCTGCGAACCCCGATCTTCCTGTCTCAGCCTCCCAAGTACTGGGATTACAAGCGTGCACCACCATGCCCAGCTGTTTTTATTTATTTATTCATTTATTTCCTTATTTTGTGGCACTGGGGATTGAACCCAAGGGCATTCTACCTCTGAGCTACACCCCCAGCCCTATTTTATTCTTTATTATGAAACAGGGTCTCACTA
>PVJS01005170.1:37985-65475 GCA_004027185.1 Glis glis
CTCACGAAGTTGTGGAGGGCCTCACTAGGGAGAGAGAGAGAGAGAGAGAGAGAGAGAGAGAGAGAGAGAGATCGCGCGCGCATGCGCGCTGAGGTTGGCCATGAACCCGGATCCTCCGTTCTCTGCCTCCCAAAGTACTGGGATTACAAGCATGTGCCACCATGCCCAGCTAAACCCCTTGTTTTTAAAAGTGGCTATAAGCCTGGCATGGTGGTGCATGCTTGTAATCCTAGTACTTGAGAGGCTGAGACAGGAAGATCGCAGGTTCAAGGCCAGCCTCAGCAAGTAGTGAGACTCTCATCAACTTAGTGAGACCCTGTTTCAAATTAAACATAAAATAGGGTTGGGGGTGTAGCTCGAAGGTAGAATGCCCCTGAGCTCAATCTTCAGTACCATAAATAAATAAATAAATAAATAAATAAATAAATAAATAAATGTAGCTATATAGCCAGGTATATAGCGCACGCCTGTAATCCTAGTACTTAGGAGGCTGAGACAGAAGGATCACAGGTCCAAGGCCAGCCTCAGCAACTTACTAAGGCCCTTAGCAACTTAGTGAGACCCTGTTTCAAAGTAAAAAATAAAACAGAGCTGGGGTGTAGCTCGGAGGTAGAATGCCCCCGGGTTAATTCCTAGTAATACACATACACACACACACATACACACACGCACGCATGCACGCATGCACGCACAGTGACTGCATAGCTGGGTACGGTGGTGTACGCCTGTAATCCCCAGTACTTAGGAGGCTGAGATAGGAGGTTTGCAGATTTTGAGGCCAGCCTGGGCAACTTAGTGAGACCCTGTTTCAAAATAAATAAAAGGGGCCGAGGGTACAACTTGGAGGTAGAATGCCCCTGCTTCAATCCCCAGTACTCCCCCCAAATAAATAAATAAATAAAAAGTATCAGCCGGGTGTGGTGGCGCACGCTTGTAATCCCAGTACTTTGGTAGGCGGAGACCGGAGGATCCGGGTTCGCGGCCAGCCTCAGCTCGCGCACGCAGGCGCACACGCACGCTCTCTCTCTCTCTCCCTATCCCTCTCTGTCTCTGTCTCTGTCTCTCTCTCTCCTTAGTGAGGCCCTCCGCAACTTCGTGAGACCTGGTCTCAAAATAAAGTATAAAAAATAGGGCCGGGGGCGTAGCACAGAGGTAGAACGCCCCTGTGTTCAATCCCCGGTACCGCAAAAAAAAAAAAAAAGTGTCTGCATACCATGTTTTTTTTTGTTTTGTTTTGTGGCACTGGGGATCGAACCCAGGGTCATTCAACCTCTAGGTACAACCACAGCCCTATTTTATTCTTTTTTTTTTTTTTTTGGCGTGCTGGGGATTGAACGCAGGTGCGTTCTACCTCTGCGCTACGCCCCCGGCCCTATTTTTTATACTTTATTTTGAAACCGGGTCTCACGAAGTTGTGGAGGGCCTCACTAAGGAAGGAGAGAGTGAGAGAGAGAGAGAGAGAGAGCAAGAGAGCTGAGGCTGGCCGCGAACCCAGATCCTCCAGTCTCCGCCTCCCAAAGTACTGGGATTACAAGCATGCGCCACCATGCCTGGCTCCCTATTTTATTCTTTATTTTGGAACGGGGTCTCACTAAGTAGCTGAGGCTGCCTGCGAATCTGTGATCCTTTTCTCTCAGCCTCCCAAGTACTGGGATTACAAGAATGTGCCACCATGCCTGGTTGTGGATTTGTTTGTTGTTTTCATGTGTGTGGTACTGGGGATGGAACCCAGGGGCCTTCTACCTCCGGGCTATATCCCTAGACCTATTTTGTTTTTTATTTGGAAACAGAGTCTCCGCTAAGTTGCTGAGAGCCTCACTAAGTTTCTGAGGCTGGCTTCAAACCTGCGATCCTCCTGTCTCAGTCTCCCAAGTACTGGGATTACATGTGCGGCACCATGCCCAGCTCTATTTTTTGTTTTGAAACAGGGTCTCACTAGGTTGCTGAGAGTCTCGCAACATTGCTGAGGCTGTCCTTGAACCTGTGATCCTCCTGTCTCAGCCTCTCAAGCACTGGGATTACAGGCGTGCTCCACCATGCCTGGTTTGTGTTGTGGTTTATTAACCATTCCCCCTGCTGATGACCATAGAGGTTTTCCAGTCTTTTTTTTTTTTTTTTGGTACTAGAGATTTATAACCCAGAGGCATTCATTCCACCTCCAAGCTATACCCCCAACCCTTTTTATTTTGAAACAGGGTCTAACTTGTGGAGGCTGCCTTCAAACTCACGATCCTTCAGTCTCAACCTCCCAAGTACTGGGATTACAGGCATGAGCCACTGTGCCTGGCTTCCAGTCTTTCTATCAGTGTTCCAATACCATTACTCATGTGTAAACACTGGGAAAGCCGGGCGTGGTGGCGCACCCTTGTAATCCCAGTACTTGGGAAGCTGAGACAGGAGGATCGCAGGTTCGTGGCCAGCCTCAGCTACTTAGTGAGGCCCTCCACAACTTAGTGAGATCCTGTTTTAAAATAAAGAACAAAAAATAGGGCTAGGGGTGTATCTTGGAGGTAGAATGCCCCTGGGTTCAATCCCCAGTACTACACACACACACACAAAACTAAACACTGGGAAATAGAATCACTGGTCAGGAGGCCATTGCAAGCCGGGCGTGGTGGCACACGCTTGTAATCCCAGTACTTGGGAGGCTGAGACAGGAGGATCCGGGTTCGCAGCCAGTCTCAACTACTTAGTGAGGCCCTCTGCAACTTAGTGAGACCCTGTTTCAAAATAAAGGACAAAAACAGGGCTGAGTCTGTAGCCCGGAGGTAGAATGCCCCTGGGTTCAATCCCCAGTACCAAAAAAAAAAAAAAAAAAAAAGAGGCCATTGCATTGGTCCTTTATTTATTTATTTATTTTTGCGGTACTAGGGATTGAACCCAGGGGCATTCTACCTCCAGGCTATACCCCCCAGCCCTATATTTAATTATTTATTTTGAAACAGGGTCTCACTAAGTCACACGGGGCCTCACTAAGTAGCTGAGGCTGGCGTGAACCTGCGATCCTCTGGTCTCAGCCTCCCAAGCACTGAGGTTATAAGTGTGTGCCACCACGCCCGGCTTTTTTCTTTTCACATCAGTAATTTGATAGATGTCACCAAATTCTCCCCACAGAGTTATGACATTTTGCACTCCCAACAGTATCGGGGAATGGAGCATGCGCAATAATCGTTCCCAAGGGCTCTTCTAAAGAAAGGGACTCTGTGCCCTTGAGCCAGCTCTGCAGGCCCTCAAGAGGGCGAAGCCAGCACTTGATCTGACTCAAGATGCTTCTAGTGATCCAGGGAGAAAGAAGAGGTGTAGCAGTGAGGGGACTCCTAGTGGTTGGAGCAGAGACCTTTATTTTATTTTATTTTTTGAAACAGGGTGTAAGTTGCGGAGGGCCTAAGTTGCCTAAGCTGGCCGCCAACCTGTGATCCTATCTCAGCCTCCCAAGTACTAGGAGCAGAGACCTTTACAAAATCACTGTCCCCATCCTCTGTGCTAGCTGGGACAAGGGGCTGACTGAGTTGAAGGATTGGCTCAGGAGCACCGCACAGGGGACTGCTAGGCCTGGTCCTCATTAGTGTCAAACTCTGTGCTGGTGAAACACTCACCTGCCCCTGTGTATCTGGGACTTGGGCAACACTTCCCTGCAGGCCTGAGAGAAAGCAGGCTTATCTCCATTAACTTATTTCTACTCCATCTTTGTCTGGAAAGCACTGGAGGCCAGCAGGTTCATTTTGGTGGCTTCTGGCCATGAGCAGGGGGACACAGTTCCAACCCAACGGTTGCACCATGCTGCGACAGCCCATCCTCCCAAGCCCACAGGCCTCATGGGACAGGGACTGTGCCGGGCCCAGTGGCATGTGACAGTGTGTAATACTTGGAAGGAATGTGGATAAGGTGGTTTGTTGCACTCGTGCTCACTTTCCAAGGCTGCCACACTGATTTTTAAGTACTTTGTCACAAGTCAGCCTGTTTAACTCTTGGAGGCTTTTGGGAGCAAGCGCGGCAGCCAGGCTGCTGACCTCAGAACTGAGCAGCTGGCAGAGCGAGGTCAAGGTGAGGGTACGGGCCAGTGAGCGCAGGAGCCTGTGGGGCTTCACTACTTCTCCAGCGGGTGGGAGGAGGACAGCAACCAAGGCCCAGGGCTGGGCAGAGCAGAAGGGAATGGCCAGGAAGCCTGGGCCCTGCTCTGGGCTGCACTTGGGGGGGGTTGTGGCCATGTGACGCCCAGCCCGCCCTAAGCTTTGCTTCCGGGGCCGCTGCTGCCCAGAGGTGCAGCCTCTGATCAGCCTGGAAGTGGGACACCAAGCCAGGGTGTTGTGGCCCTGGGGTGGCTTGTCCCCATAGGGAATCTGGTTCTAACCTAGCCCACGAATCTTTGAGCAATCACACCTGAGCCCCTGCTGCCTCTTGCAAGCTGGCCCCCTAGAAGCAGGTGTCTGCTTAGTCTGCATACTACCTCCACTGCTCCGGAAAGATGGCACCACCTCTCTTTGCCACTGGAAAAATCCAAAATGCTTGGTTGATCCTGAAGGTGCAAAACACAGGCACCTTCCCTCCCTTAGCCCCAGGGGCTCCATTCCCACAAGCTGGATATGGCTGGACAGGGGAAGAGTCCCGGCATCAAGGCAGGACGCCACCGGCCCTGGAGTAGGTGAGGAGGGCTGGCGTAGGAGCATGCAGGCCTTACCACTGCTGGTCCTGGGGCCCCAGGTTAGTCCAAGGCTCCTTTACATGTGTCTTTCTTGGACACTTGGAGGCCAACTGGGGCCCAGGCCCGCCTGCCTCATTCAGCTTTGGGGCCATGAGTTCTTGTCAGTAGGGATGTTGGACTGCCCATCCCCTTTCAAGGTGAGGCCCCTACTGCACCTTCTCCATGAGCCTCCCGTTCCTCAGATTGATTTTTCCTGTCCTTTGCATTAACTGCTCCCTGTTGGTTTTGTACTTGTCGACTTGCCGCTGAGCATTCTGGGTGCGCATCTGGTCTCTTTTCAGTCTCCTTCAGAGGAGACTGGTCCACGCTCACCAGGTCAAAGACTAAAAGCACACAAGGCGGGACCGGTAGTAGAAAGCCACTTCTTATGGGAATGAACCATGCCCCACCCTCTCGCCCTGACCCATGAGCTGGGGAGGCCCCGTTAAAGATCTGTCCTTGGAGGAGGATGGGGTGGTGACATCCAGCAATCAGGACTCTGCTAATGGAAGAGGGTGAAGGACGGAAGGCTGTGAGGAGGGTGGGCTAAGGGGAAGCTCCTCCCAGGGCCCAGAGAGACAGGGGGACCACAGGAGTGTGGGAGTCAGTCCTCGGTCTGTGGAAGGGAGGTCCCAGCAGGGATGGGGACAAGCCTAGGTCTGAATTCCCAGGCCCACTCCTGACCCTGAGCTTTGGAAATTCCCTGGAGCTGGGGGCCTGGCTGCCTTCAGGCTGCTGGGTAGAACAGAGCAGAAGGGCTTTGGGACTCGCCTTGGCACGCGCAGCCCGGTGACTGTGCTCTGGCAGACAGGAGGCGCCGGGCAGCAGGGGAGGGAGAGGGTGGGAGACACCCCAGCATCCCCAGCCTGGCTGCTGGGCCCAGGCTTTATTGTGAGTGGGGGAGCAGCCGTGGCCACCCCCACACGCTGGCCCTCCAGGCCTCAGTCCCTCGCAAGCTCTCCAAAGCTGAGCCCTGGTCCCGATGCTTGAAGCAGCCAGACCTCAGAGGGCCAGTCTCAGGACTTGGGCTGGCGGCTCCTGGGGTCTTTCGGCTTCTCCCCTGATGCAGCTGACAGCGGGGTGTCCAGGGCCTGCCTCCGGATGAGCTCTGCGTAGAGCCCGCCCTTCTTCAGGAGCTCTTCATGGGTCCCAGCCTGGAAGACGGGAAGGAGGCTGGAGGGTCACGCCAACAGTGCAGGAGTCAGAGCCCCAAGAGGACTGATCTCAGTCAGCCATCGGGCTCGTGGTCACTTAAGCCAGCGTCCCTTCTTTTTTTTTTTTGTGTGGTACTGGGGATTGAACCCAGGGGCATTCTACCTCTGAGCTACACCCCCAGCCCTATTTTTTTATTCTTTATTTTGAAACAAGGTCTCGCTAGGTTGATGAGAGTCCCAATACTTGCTGAGGCTGTCCTCGAACCTGCGATCCTCCTGTCTCAGCCTCCCAAGTACTGGGATTACAGGCATGCGCCTGGCTAAGCCAGTGTCCCTTCAGAGGACACTTGGAAACCATAGTCCAACCTGAAAGGAACTGCCGCAGGCACAGCTCTATAGTCAGTGGCCCGCCCCCACTCAGCAGAACTGTGGAAGCACATGGGACTCCTCCTGTTGCCCACCCTTGGCTGCGGGCCGAGCTAAGCCCTCGTGCTCTGAGGCTCTGCTCCGGACTGGTCCTGACGGTCCCCGGTGTGGCCTCTCTGCCCCTCAGTCCCTGGGCCCCATAACCGCCACTAGCGCTGTCCAAGCACTTTTCCTTTGGATTCTTTTTTTTGTGTGTGTGTACGGCACTGGGGATTGAACCCAGGAGCATTCTACCTCCGAGCTACACCCCCAACCCTATTTTTTTATTCTTTATTTTGAAACAGGGTCTCACTAGGTTGATGAGAGTCTCAATACTTGCTGAGGCTGTCCTTGAACCTGCGATCCTCCTGTCTCAGCCTCCCAAGTACTGGGATTATAGGTGTGCACCATCACACCCAGCTTCCCTTGGATTCTGGGAGCTGCTGGTGCAGCGCTACTATCCCGGGGGACAGAGGAGGCGTCCAAGGCCCAGAGGGGCCAGCGCCTGTCTAAGGGTGGGAACTCCTGAATCTGCTGGGATGTAGCTTCCAGAATATGGCCTCAAGCCCCCGAAGCCAGGCTGGGCATGTTGCTCAGCTGCTCTGCCTACTCCACCCTCCATGCTGGGGCCGCCCTGCCCACTGCCGCACTCCCCAGGCCCAGACTGACCTCCCAGACCTGCCCCTTGGCCATGACGACGATGCGGTGGGCCGCACGGACGGTGCTGAGCCGGTGGGCGATGACCATCACGGTGCGGCCGCTGCTGGCTCTGTCCAGGGCCTCCTGCACCACCCGCTCAGACTCCGCGTCCAGTGCGCTGGTGGCCTCGTCCAGGATCAGCACTCTGGGTTGCTTGATGAGGGCGCGGGCGATGGCCAGTCGCTGCTTCTGGCCACCAGACAGGGTTGTGCCCCGCTCACCTGGGGAGGGAGGGGACAGGATGGGGCCTGAAGCCATCCTTAGCTCCACACTTGGGGGTGGTAGGCAGAGAGGCATTGAGTCCTTCCGGAACTTCCATTCAGTGCCCCATCCCTCCCCACCCTGGCACCAGGCACACTTAGCTTCTGGGTGTGCACTGCAATGTTTATCCTGCCTCTGCAAGGGTGGGGTGCCACCAGCCGGCTCCCTGTCCCACATCCTGGTGCAAGGGAGTACATGCACGCACACAAACTAACTTGAGTCAGTGTGCACAGTGCAGCGGTCAAAGGCAGGTGGGCTTCTTCCCGCTCTGGGCCTGCAGCTCCAGCCATCTTTCTGGCCTCAGGGCCTCTGCTGACACCTCTGGCACCCAAAAGTGGGCTCTGGAGTATGGAGCCTCCAGGCACGATGGCACTCGAAGCCCACAGAGTGGCTCTGTGTGACACCCTGGGAGCCAGAAAGAACCTCAAACTGGGGCAGGATCACAGGTCAGTGAAGGGGCAGCCCAGAGAAGCCCTGGCGGGCAGGGAGCAGGCCAGGATCAGAGGTGCAGGAGGGTGCCACCCAAGAGAGACATGGGGACCTCCCCAGTCAGGAGAGGTGGAGCCCCAGGTTGAGAACACAGCTGGATTAGCCACAGGGAATGTGAGAGACGGCTAGAGACAGCCACGGCCCCAGAAGGCTGATGCTCTGACAGGTGGGAAAGAGCTGAGGTCAGTATTCCGGTGCTGAGAGGTGCTGGAACATTCTACAGCAGAGCCAAGGTGTTACATGGTAAACACAGCCTGGAGACTGAAAGAAGCCCCGGATGGCCGCCTGCTGCACATTGCAGTGTCCTGGAGCCACCAGAGTCTCTCCCAGGGGTCAGAAGAGAGACTGTGCAAGACACTGACCCGTTATATCCAGGGCTCACTTTTACAGAGCAAGAAAACAGGAAGGAAATGGGAGCCAGAAGGGGGGAAACAGTTAAGAGGAGAGAGGGCCCTGATCTCTCGGCTTGGGACGTGGCATGCTGCGAAGGTTCCAGACTGGGACTCACTTGTGTCAGGGTCCTGTCACCTCACACCCTGTCCTGTACTCTGCCTCCTCCCGGAGTCCTGCCTGTGTCTGCAGCCTGCTTGGTCTGCTGTGTCCAAGCCACCAGGGCCAGGACTCCCCTGTTCCCATAGAGCCATCTCTGTCTGCTCTCCCACTCTTCTGGTCTTCTCTGACAGGACTGTCTTTCTCCCCAGCCATCCCTGCTTCCCTCCGTCCTGCTGAACCTTCCATGCCCACAGGGAATCCTGACCCTGGAACTCACCGACGATGGTGTTGTAGCCGTCGGGGAAGTTGCTGATGAACTCGTGGGCGTTAGCTGCCCGCGCAGCTGCGTACACCTCTTCATCGGAAGCTTCCAGCTTCCCAAAGCGGATGTTCTCCATGATGGTTGTTCCAAACAGGACTGGCTCCTGGGGGGTGGTGACACAGTGATGGAACCCACAGGCAACAGTCTTACTCTGCCCAACCCTGGGTGGGGGTGGGGCTGCTCCTGCATCAAGAGACTACTGGATCTCTTGGGGGCAACTTAGGGAACAGATCCAGCAGGCTGCAGATGCAGGCAGGGCTCCGGGAGGAGCAGAGGACAGGACAGGGAGATGACGGGACAGGGAGTGAGATGATGGGACCCTAGCCACAGACAGATGTTCCAAATCAGAGGTCAGTCAAGCAAAAACAGAGTAGGTGGGTGTGCGGCACAGGTCTGTGATCCCAATGAGTTGGGAGGCTAAGGCAGGAGACTACAGGTGTGAGGCCAGCTTGGGAAATTTAGTGAGACCCTATCTGAAAATAAAAAATGAAAAGGGCTGAGGAAGCCAGGCATGTTGGTGCACGCTTGTAATCCCAGTACTTGAGAGGCTGAGATAGGAGGGTCGCGGGTTTGAGGACAGCTTCAGCAACTTAGGCCCTCCACAACTTAGTGAGACCCTGTTTCAAAAAATTAAATAAAATAGGGATGGGGGTATAGCTCAGAGGTAGAATACCCCTGGGTTCAATCCCCAGTAAAACACACACACACACACACACGGCTGAGGACGTAGCTCAGCAGCAGAGCACCCCTGGGTTCAAGCACCAGTATTGCAAAACAACAACCACCACCAAGAGTGGCTCCTTAAAGGGAAGCAGAGGCGGGCAAACTCCCACCAAGGGCACAGAACCCCTCACCAGAGCCGCGGAGGGAGGAGGATGTGGAGCTGGCCTCTCTCCCGTGTGTGGTGGCTCTCTGTCGGTGGGGATGGTAAGCGTGCCCACTTCATTCCCCAGCTCATGAAGCGCCTCGCTGGGCTTGGTGGGTGGGTGGTGGCCACCTCAGTCCCAGCACCACTTCTGGGACCCTAAAATGCTCACTTGCTGAGATTGCTATAAATAGGGGCAATGTGTTCCTGCCCTGGGGGACAAGGCCAGAGCTGCAGATGCCTGGGACAGGGATATCTTGGGCCCAGAGGACAGCAGGGAATGGCGTGGAAGGCCAGAGGCTCCCAAGAGGGAGTGGCAGGATGAGGGGGGAAGGAGGAGACACCCTGAGGGGGGGGAGCAGTGAAGAGAGCCCCGCCCTGTGCTGCTGCCCAGGCCACACCAGCCTCCCGCCCACACCTGGCTGATGAAGCCTACGACCTGGCCCCGGAGCCAGGAGGGGTCGAGGGTGCGCAGGTCGTGTCCATCCAGCGTCACCACGCCGGCTGTGGGGTCATAGAAGCGCTCCAGCAGGGAGGCCACCGTGGACTTGCCTGGGGGGTGGGGTTGTGAGAGGAGGAGGCAGGGTTTTTAGAGAGTATCCTAGGAGAGAGGAACCCTCATGGCAGTGGAGGACCCCCCAACCCAGGCAGGGGCAAGGGACCAGAGTGGCTGCCAGAGCGCGGCCCTTACCTCCCCCAGACTGGCCCACGAGGGCCACGATCTTGCCGGGGGGTAGCGTCAGGGTGAAGTCCTTGAGCACCTCGAAGCCAGGGCGGGAGGGGTAGCTGGGGGAGCCGAGAGCCCTGTCACAGCGGGCTCCAGGCCCTTGTGGCCCTGCTCACTCCCAAGTCTCCCCAGACCCCTTGAGGGGCTTGGTTATGGGGCATTCAGCCAGGCCTCCCCACCAGCTCCCTCCAGAAAGGCCTGTCCCTGCGCCTGCTCACCCGTGCTGACCTGAAGCTGACATTCTGGAATGTGATGGAGCCATTCAGGTCTTCCCTGGGGATGCAGCAGCCCCCCGACAGTGGGATGCAGGGGTGCAGGGCCATGTACTCAAAGACACGGGCGCCTGCGCTAAGCCCCCGCACTACCTGCAGGGGAACCCAGAGTTCACGGTGAGGCGGGAGTGGGCTGCCTGGGAAGGACGCCACTAGGTGCTGGGTGGGGGGTGCAGCATCTCTGGAGCCCCCACGGCAGGCCGTTAGCCAGGCTGTGGCCCTGATACTCAGGAACCTCCTCTTCCTCCACCCCACACCCAGTGCAGGCAGTGCTCACAGGCGGCGGATGGGACCCCAGCCCGTGTCCCACCTTGAACACCTGGACTCACCTGACCAAACAGGACAGAGAGGTTGGCCATGGACCTGCAAGGCAGACATTGGAGGAGGTGGAGACGAGAGCCAGAGAGAAGGGGAAGGATATGGTGGGGAAGTAAGTAACAGTGGGGTGGGGGGGTTGATGGCAAATGCAGAGAGAAGGCCTGAGACCTGGGGGTGGTGGCACATACCTGTAATCCCAGTTTGTGGGAGGCTGAGACATGAGGGTTGCAGGCTCGAGGCCTGCCTCAGCAATTTAGTGAGACCATCAGCAACTTAGACCTTGTTTCAAAATAAAAAATAAAATAGGGTTGGGGTGTAGCTCAGAGGTAGAATGCCACTGGATTCAATCCTTAGGACAAAAAAAAAAAAAGAACACTGTGACCCTATGACACTAGATAATGGAGCCTCACTTCCCTCCTTGGCTACATGGGAGTGACCCCAGGCACCATAGGGAGATAGGGAGGTTCCAGGCAGTGGACACGGAATGAAGGCCTGTGGCCTCAGTGGGGTGCTGACATGCTGCCCGGGCCTGCAGTGTGCAGGGTGAAGCCGGCTCACAGCACAGGGATGACATAAGTCTACAAGGAAGAGGCCCCGGCTGACCCCAGGACCTCCAGACCTGGCCCTGCTAACACAGATGCCCTTAGAGGTCAAGGCGGGGCTCACGATGGAAGGTCAGATCTAATGCTAGACTCCTGGGAAGCAATGACTTATGTTCAAATTAGGGTGGAAAAAAGTGACGTCTACAGAGAAAGAAGAAAACAACAGACACTGTGCCACAGGGGAGAACTGTGGGGAGACCCCAAAACAGAATTCCCTTTTTTTCCCCTGTGGTACAGGGGATTAAACTCAGAGGCATTCTACCACTCGAGCAACACCCTAGCTTTTTTTCAGTTTTGTTTTGTTTTTTGTTTTTTTTTTGAACTGGGGATTGAACCCAGGGACATTCTACCTCCGGGCTAGACCCACAGCCCTATTTTTTATTCTTTATTTTGAAACAGGGTCTCACTAACTTGTGGAGGGCCTCACTAAGTAGCTGAGGCTGGTGGCGAACCCGGATCCTCCAGTCTCAGCCTTCGAGTATTGGGATTACAAGTGTGTGCCACCACACCCGGCTCTCAGTTTTGTTTTGAAACAGAGTCTCGCTGGGTTGCTGAGAGTCTCACTAAGTTGTTGAGGCTGATCTCAAACCTGCGATCCTCCTGTCTCAGCCTCCCAAGTACTGGGACTACAGTCATGCACCACCACCCCTGGCAAAATTTTTACTGCAGGCTTGCCCTGAAGGTGTGTCTGCAGGACATGGGGCGTGTATGTTTATCTGTCTAGACAGTGGGTCACCTCCTTTGTCCCCGCAGGGCTGGGGATGGGGCCGATCCGCTGCTGTGAGCTGGGAAAGATGAGTCAATGGCCTCTTAGTCATGGGTCCCCAAATGGCTTGACCGACCCGTGACAGTGTGTGTGCCACTGTGTCCTCAGGGCCCTTTCTAAGAGGAGGAAAGACTGACTCCTCAGCCATTCTTGGCCCGCAGGACTCACTTCACCCAGCACAGGGTGGGGGTGGGAGGAGCCCGAAAGCCATCCAGGAAATGGTTCTGGCAGGCGCAGAACAATCAGCCTTGCCAAAGGGAGCGGGGAGTGAGGAGGCAGGGAAGAGTGATCCAGGAGTTATCTGTTGAGGAGGGGAAGGCTCCAGAGAGATCTGGAAGCCATTAGGGCCTGGCAGAGAGGCCAGCCGCAGCTGAAATCCAAAACGCACAGGGCTCACTGGTGTGCCGCAACCTTGCTCTCAGGGATGCGGCAGGAAGCAGACCACGTGCCTTGCTCAGGTGGGGCCTGGCCCCTACCGTGGTCTGTCTGGGCACTGCCCCATCTCTGCCAAAAAGAACACTCAGGGTGGGGTGCAAAAGGATGGGCAGCTCTGCTCCGCTCCGCTCCTCCTCCCTCTGGCTCCCAGCGCTGACGCAGTGCCCTGGGCTATATGGGAAGACCCAGCTCCTGCAGGTGGCTAGGCCAGCCATGTGGGCAAGGACCCCCAGTGTTCCTGTGGCTATTACACAGACCTGTTAGGCAGCTGAGTAGTGCAACAGGGAGGTAAAGAGACTGTCCTCAGGCAGGAAAGGGGGCCCAGGGAGCAGGACCAGGGCTGGTTTTCTTAAGGGAGCCAGCAGGTCTATCTCCCTATCTCCCTCCCTCCCCCTCCTTTATTTTTGTGGTATCGGGATTGAACCCAGGGGCACGCTACCTCTCAGTTACATCCTCAGCCCTATTTTTTATTCTTTATTTTTAAACAGGGTCTCATTAAGTTGCAGAGGTCCTCACTAAGTAGCTGAGGCTGGCTGCAAATCTGCAATCCTCCTGTCTCACCCTCCCAAGTACTTGGATTACAAGCATGCGCCACCATGCCCTGTTTCTTTCTTTCTTTTTTTTTTTTGCGGTACTGGGGATTGAACCCAGGGGCATTCTACCTTCAAGCTACACCCCCAGTCCTATTTTTTTATTCTTTATTTTGAAACCGGGTCTCACTAAGTTGCGGAGGGCCTTACTAAGTACCTGAGGCTAGCCGCGAACCCAGATCCTCCGGTCTCAGCCTCCCAAGTACTGGGATTACAAGCATGCACCACCACTCCTGGCTACCATGCCCTGCTTCTCTCCCTCACTTCCTCTTTCTTGGGATTGAACCCAGGACATTCTACTGCTGAGCTACACCTCCAGCCCTATTTTTATTTTGAAACAGAGTCTCACTAAATTACTGAGGGTTTCACCAAGTTGTCCAGGCTAGCCTCAACCCTGTGATCCTCCTGTCTCATCCCCCCAAGTACTGGGATGATAGGTGTGCGCCACTGTGCCTGGCTGAGCCAGCAGGGCTTCTTATGGGTCCTCAGGACTAGAAAGATCATCGTGTTCAGAGAGGCTGGAGCTCTGTTGGTCAGGGAACGGGGTCAGCGCGGGAGGCAGAGGGAACACCCAAGCCCCATCTCTCCCATGATCAGAAGCACCTGGACCCTAAAGCCACCAGGGAACAGTTCTGGGGCCAGAGGAGGGAGGAGGCGCTAAAGGGCCCAGAGAGGGTCCAAACACGCCCTGATCAGGGAGCGTGGAGCAGACACCAAGGATGGTGTCCACGCAGCTGCAGAAGTAGGTGGAGTTTTGTGGACTGCATTGTCTGGGTCGGGAAGGGGCGTGTGGGGCGAGTGGGAGTCTGTCCTCTGCCTTCTCTGGGTTAGCCTCACTCAACCCTGGGCAGTACCAAGCCGGGCATTCTCTAAGAAACCACGGGCACACGGCAGTGGCAAGATAGGACTCGGGCAGGGAAGGGGCACCACCAGAATCAGGAGTGTCACCTCCGATGGGAGGGTGGGCCCGGTGGGGGAGGGCCAAGGTGGGGGGCGTCTAGGGTGATGTCTATTTTCTTGACTTGGTTGATGATAACACAGGTCCTCACTCTTTAATTATTTATTATAGCATATTCAGTCTTTAATTATTGATCACAACATATATTTATGTATTTTTAATACTCGCTTGTGTGGGTTAGTGAAGTGAAAGCAGCTGCAGGAACTGCTCACGCTGAGCTGGAAAGGGAAGGGGACGCGGGCCACCGGGGCTGCCTCGTGGCCGTGGCGGCCATGGCTGCGGCCCAGCTGAGCAGGCAGCTTCACACCCGTCAGAGTGACAAGCCGCAGGGAGGGAGGCAGGGGTCCACTTCTCATCCCAGGAAAAGGTCAGGCAGAGCACAGGGAAGCCCCTGAGAAGCTCGTCAAGGACGGCTTAGCCATTCAGAGAACACGATTCGGTTCAGAAAGGAGGGGACCCTGGCACATGCCAGGACACGAGGAACCCTGGGTGCACTCTAGGTAAAATTGCCCAGTCTCAAAAGGACAAAAGCTAGCTGGGCGTGGTGGCACACACCTGTAATCCCGGTACTTGGGAGGCTGAGACAGGAGGATCGCAGGTTCGTGGCCAGCCTCCGCAGCTTAGTGAGGCTCTCAGCAACTTAGTAAGACCCTGTTTCCAAACAAAAAATAAAATAGGGCTGGGGTGTAGCCCAGAGATAGAAGGCCTCTGAGTTCCATCCCTAGTACCACCAAAAAAAAAAAAAAAGATGAAAACTGTGACTATGAGGTCCTTGGAGTGGTGAGTCATACAGATAGGAAGCAGAGGCAGGGCACTAGGCTGGGGGTGCAAGTCAGTGCCCAAGGGTGCAATCTCGCTTTTGTGGGGTGACCACATTCTGTGGACAGGTGCTGGTGATGGCTGAGCCACACTGTGCACTTAAAACCGTTAGGGTAAGCCGGGTGTGGTGGCGCACGCTTGTAATCCCAGTACTTGGGAGGCTGAGACCGGAGGATCCGGGTTCATGGCCAGCCTCAGCTACTTAGTGAGGCCCTCCGCAACTTGGTGAGACCCGGTTTCAAAACAAAGGATAAAAAATAGGGCTGGGGCCTAGCTTGGAGGTAGAATGCCCCTGGGTTCAATCCCCGGTACAACAAACAAACAAACAAACAAACAAACCAACAAACAAACCGTTAGGGTGACGCACCTTATATTACGTGTATTTTGCTACAATTAAAAAATTTTTAAAAACCTTGTCAAGGCCACTTTCGAGTTGTCTGGAAGTCTGGCGATGCCAACCGCATCCCTGAGAGTAGAGCTGGGCAGGCCTGGGGCTGGGAGCAGTCTCCCCAGAGCCTGCCGGCACCCCATCCCTTGACCGGGCAGGGCCCTGGAGGGTGGCAGGGGGGTCCTTAGGAATGGGAATGGCCCCTACTCACCTCTGCACCGTTTGGGAGGCCACCAGGAAGGACATGAGGTCTCCCCCTGTCAGCTGCTGTCCAGCCACAAGGGAGCCTCCAATGAACAGGGTGCCCAGGACCATGCCTGCATGGGGAAGGGACAGGTGGTGACGAAGAAAATAGCGAGGGACAAGGAAGGAGCCCTGGCCCTTAGTCCTGAGTCCTAGCCGACTGGGGAGTCTCGGCGGAGGGGTCTCCGCCTCGGTGCCCTCATCTGTAGGAGTAGGGCAGGGCGCCCCTCCACATTCCCTCTGGGCAGCCCTGCCACGCTCCATCCACAGCTCAGGGGCGACACTGCCACCGCGCTCCCATTACCCGCAAGGGTTAGCAGCTAGGGCGCCTGGCAAGTGAAGGTACGTGGTGGACACCTGAAGGGCACTCAGGGGCAGCGCTGCCCTGCTGTCCTCGCCCCTCCCCAGGCAGGGCTTCACTCACAGTTGAAGGCGATGTTGGAGAGCCCTTGGAACAAGGCGATGCCCCTGCCCAGCTCCTCCGCCTTACAGCGGCACCCCTCCAGCTCTGCCCCGTAGCGCCTGGGGAGAGAGGCCAGGCGCTCAGGTGGTGTGTGTGTGGGGGGCTCCCACTCCATGCTCCGCCCTCCCGGGACTCACTCCTCTTCCTGCTGCTCCATGGCGAAGGCTCGCACGGTCCTCACATTACCCAGGGCCTCATCCGCTACACCCGTTGCCCTGGCAATCTGCATGGAGTCCAGGACACAGGGAGCCAGGTTGGCGATGGGAGGAGTGACAGGGAGGCAAGGGGACAGTTGGGAATTCCAGTACCTGCTCCTGACACTGGCGAGACAATTTTCGGAGACCTGAGCCCATCAGGGTGCCAACTCCCATCAGGGCGGGCATGGCGATCATCATGAGCAGCGTGAGGCGTGTGGACAGCATGGACAGGGACACCAGGCAGCCAGCCACCTGGGTGCAGCTGCGCAGCCCCTGGGCAGGGGGAAGGAGGGCGGAAGGCTAGGTTTAGCAGCAGCACCAGGCCATGGTGGCTCTACCAAGGGTGGGCTGGCTACAGCTGTGCGTGCATAAGGCCCAGGCCCCTGCAAGGCCGAGTGGCAGTCTCTGCTCACTGAGTGTGACCCCCTTTCGTGACCAGCAGGTGTGAAGGGGCCGGGTGAGAACCTCATGGACCACACCATCATTCCCCTACACAAATCTATATTCCCATTCTATTCTAGAAACGGAACTGAAAGAACCACATGGGGATACCACCCCGACTGCCATGGGCCAGCGTCGGGCAGAACCAGGCACCACAGCGATGGTGGGGTAGATGGGAGGACGTCGGCACGAAGTAGAGAGCCACTGCATGAACTCAGTGCTGGCAGCCGCCGGCGCTCTGGGGACAGGGCAGGTCGAGCGAGTTTGCTGCTGCCAGGAAAGGCTCTGGTCTAAGTCCTCAGGAAGGCTTTCGGGGTTGGGGGGTAAGATTTCAGAGCACTGGAGAAGCAGCCTGTCCTGACACCTCCCTTCTACAGACTTCCGGGCTCCCTTACCACACCCTCCCCAGGCGGTGGAAAGCCTTCGCTCTGCCCCAACATCAGGCCTGAGCAGGCAGGGCTGTCTGGGTGAGTCTGCATGGGGGAGAGCACATATGACAGGGTGCCCAGGGCCACCGACCTGGGAGATGACAAGCTTGAAGGATGATTTAAACTCCTGCACATCAGTCGTCAATCGGCTCACCAGCTGCCCTGTCTTTTTGGCATCAAAGAAGGCAATGTCTTGTCTGGTGGTGGGACATGGGGGCAGCAGGTGGAGGAAAAGGCTCACTTAGTTCAGGATATGGCTCACTTCCAGACCCTCCCTGGGGCCCCCTCGGGGCCCATCAGCCACCCTAGCCCACACCTGCCACCAGCCACCAACAGTACCGGAGCAGGGAGCTGAAGAGGGCCCTCCGCATGTCCACAGCCATGTGCTCGCCAATGTGGGACAGCAGCACCAGGTACCCGAAGGTCAGCAGTCCCTGCAAGAGAGACCAGTGTGTTCAGGGATGCCCCAGCAAGGCTCCTCCGCGCCCAGGCCCTCCCACCTGGCTGTACCTGGATGCCATAGAGGACGAGCAGGTGCGCGATGACATTCCGGGACTCAGACGCGAAGCTCCCCACGTGGTCCCTTGTGTACTTGGCCACAATCTCTACCAGCTGGCCCAGGAGCAGGGGGATCTGCACATTCATCAGTGCCGCACCCAGTGCCATCTGGGATGGGCGGGGTGGAACAGACAGACACTTGGAGAGAGGAAGCATACTCTTCCCCTCCCTCGCCCTGATCTTGGCCCTTCCTCTCCTGCTACTGGGCCTTGATTTTTATCTACACTGTGGCTGCTCATATGGACACAGCAGTACCCCCACACTTTTTTTTTTTTTGGTGGTACTGGGGATTTAACCCAGGGGCATTCTACCTCTGAGCTATACCCCCAGACCTTTTTTATTTTTATTTTTTATTTTTTATTTTGCAGTACTGGAGATTGAACCCAGGGGCATTCTACCTCCGAGCTACACCCCCAGCCCTATTTTTTATTCTTTATTTTGAAACAAGGTCTCACTAAGTTGTAGAGGGCCTCACTAAGTAGCTGAGGCTGGCCGCGAACCTGGATCCTCTGGTCTCAGCCTCCCAAGCACTGGGATTACAAGGGTGCGCCACCACGCCCGGCCTCCCAAGTACTGGGATTACAAGCATGCGGCACTACTCCCGGCTCCTTTTTTATTTTTAAATAGGGTTTCACTAGGTTGCTGAGAGTCTCGCTACATTGCTAAGGTTGTCATCAAACCTGTGATCCTCCTGTCTCAGCCTCCCAAGTACAGGGATTACAAGTGTGTGCCACCATGCCTGGCAGCAGTACCCCTTTGAGAATTAAGGCCAGGCTTCTAGCCTCCCTGGACCTTACAAAGGTCTTCCCAGTGCCCTCAGACCCCAGGGGCCCCGGGCCAGTCCTTGTTGCTTCCACAAGGCAGAAATACTGTCCCTGTGCAGCTCTGGCTTCTGCAGATCCCTTCCTGGGTCCTTCCTTTCCCCAGGATGGAGGAGCAAGAAGATCTCACCAGGATGGCTGCCCCCAGGAGCAGCAGGTGGGGATGCAAAAACTGCCAGAAGAGCTTCCAGTTAAAATGGGACTCCACAACATGGGGTGCGAAGCGGGCAGGAGGGGTCTCTTCTGCCTCACACAGTGCCACCAGGCAGAAGCGGGGATGTTTATAGAGCACCGCGGGGCCCAGCAGGGCGCCCCCAACCCAGCGCCAGACAGAGGGGCTCCAGCTAGGAGCTGGTGGGGCTCGAGGGAGATTGGTCCGGAGCTGTGACCGGAGCTGTGACCGGAGCTGTGACCGCAGCTGGGCCACAGCCCTGAGGAGGGAGGAGCCAAGGCAGCCATCTGGGGACCTGTGGGGAGAGAAGGGCACTGGTAGCTAAGGCCCAGCCGTTTGTTTACCTACTTTTCTTCCTTCCTTCCTTCCTGTTTTTTTTTTGTACTGTATATTGAACCCAGGGACATTCTACCTCTGAGTATAAAGGGTTACACCCCCAGCCCTTTATATTTATTTATTTTGCTGAGGCTGGTTTCGAACCTGTGATCCTCCTGTCTCAGTCTCCCAAATACTGGGATTACAGGTGTGTACCACCACACGCAGCTCAGCCCTTTTTATTTATTTATTTATTTATTTTTTTTTTGCGGTACCGAGGATTGAACGCAGGGGCGTTCTACCTCCGCGCTACACCCCCGGCCCTTTTATACTTTATTTTGAAACCGGGTCTCACGAAGTTGCGGAGGGCCTCACTAAGTAGAGAGAGAAACAGAGAGAGAGAGAAAGGTAGGGAGAGAGAAAGAGAGAGAGCTGAGGCTGGCCGCGAACCCGGATCCTCCAGTCTCCGCCTCCCAAAGTACTGGGATTACAAGCATGCGCCACCACGCCCGGCTAGCCCTTTTTTTTTGAAACAGGGTCTCGTTAAATTGCTGAGGCTGGACTCGAGCCTGTGATCCTCCTGATTCAGCCTCCCAGTGCGCCACAGTGCCCAGCAGCAAGTTAAATCTTTTTTTTTTTTCATTCACCTTGGGGATTGAACCCAGGAGGTCTCTACCACTGAGCTACACCCCCAGCCCTTTTTCTTTTTTATTTTGAGACAGGGTTTAGCTAAGTTGACAAGGCTGGCCTCCTGCCTCACCTATATACAATATAGCTTCCTGCTGAGCAATGTGGCACACACCTGTACACCCCAGTACTTAGCAGAACTCTGGTACATAATTGATCTTAATCCAGCTACTCAGGAGGCTGAGGCGGGAGGATCACAAGTTTAAGGCAGTTTAGGCAATTTATCCAGACCTGTCTCAAAATAAAATAAGCTGGCTGGGCATGGTGGCGCATGCTTGTAATCCCAAAACTTGGGAGGCTGAGACCAGAGGATCCGGGTTTGCAGCCAGCCTCAGCTACTTAGTGAGGCCCTCCACAACTTAGTGAGACACTGTTTCAAAATAAAGAACAAAAAAATAGGGCTGGGGGTGTAGCTCAGAGGTAGAATGCCCCTGGGTTCAATCCCCAGTAACACACACAAAAAATAATTAAATTAAATTAAATAAGTCGGGCATGGTGGCGCACACCTGTGATCCCAGTACTTGGGAGGCTGAGTCAAGAGGATCACAGGTTCAAGGACAACCTCAGCAACTCAGCGAAACCCTGTTTCAAAATAAAAAATAAAATTGGGCTAGGGTGTAGCTTGGAAGTAGAATGCCTCTGGGTTCAATCCCCAGTGCCAAAATAAATAAATAAATAAATAAATAAATAAATAAAATAATAATAAATAAAAAGGGCTGGGGGATATAGCTCGTGGTTTACCTAGCATATGCAAGGCCCTAGGTTCAATCCACAGTACCACAAAACAAAAACGCATAATAGATATTGAGTAAATGGCTGTTTGTTGCGCATGTGCATGCCCTCATTAGAGATGAAGAGCAGCCTGACCTGACTACCCCTGCATTTTGCAAATGTTCAGACTTAATGTGGCCAACATTTTACACTGCAATCCAATATAATGCCCTAGTCCAACGTGCATATGCCACACAAAACAGAAGTTTCACAAAATAATACTTTCCTTAATTTTTTTCTTTTTTCGGTGCTGGGGATCAAAGTCAGAGCCTTGTGCATGCTAGCAAGTGCTCTACCATTGAGCTACACCCCCAGTCCCACTTTCTCTACTTTTTAAACATGTATTCTGTTATTCTCTATTATTTTCATTTTTTGTGGCACTGGGGATTGAACCCAGGGGCATTCTACCTCCAAGTTATACCCCCAGCCCTATTTTAGTTATTTTTATTTTGGTTTTTTTGTTTTTGGTACTGGGGATTGAACCCAGGGGCATTCTACCTCTGAGCTACACCCCCAGTCCTATTTTTTTATTCTTTATTTTTGAAACAGGGTCTCACTAAGTTGCAGAGGGCCTCACTAAATAGCTGAGGCTGGCCACGAACCTGCGATCCTCCTGTCTCAGCCTCCCAAGTACTGGGATTACAGGCTTGTGCCACCACGCCCGCTAGTTTTTTTATTTTGAAACAGGGTCTCACTAGGTTGATGAGAGTCTCAGTACTTGCTGAGACTGTCCTTGAACCTGTGATCCTCCTGTCTCAGCCTCCCAAGTACTAGGATTACAGGTGTGCACCACCATGCCCGGCTTACTATTTTCATTTTTAAATAATCCTGACCTACTAAATTCATTCCATGACCTACTGAAAATACTAATGAATGCACATATACTTGAATAATATTTGATGTTTTTCCTTGGGTCTCTCTCTCTCTCTCTGGCTTAAATAATATCAACACCCTTACTCTTTCCTAAAGACTTTTCAAACCATTTAATAATTTACCATGGCCACTTTCCAGCTTCTCTCATCTTCTCCAAACTAAGACTCTAAGAAGGGCTTGATGAGTGCCAAGAACTGGTAGACTACTTCCCAGCACAGTACTTCTAGATCCAGCTAGCCCCTGTTCTTGCCCTCCCTCCATCAATCAATTGGGCTTTCCAAATATTACAGTTCCGCAGGCCACCCGCCCTTGGCAATCTTCTTCCTGTTCATCCCCAGGTTTTCCACCGCAGGACAGAAAGGAATCAGCCCCTCTCACAAAGCGTTTACATTCAAGATGTAGTTTCCAGATCCTTGCTTGTTTCCTACGTGTCCCTCTCTCTGGACCAACGCGTGTGGAACGTTTTTGCTAAAAACGAGTTATGGATAGACCCCTGATTCCTGCAGAACATCTCCGGCTCCAGGAAACGTGTGTGTGTGTGTGTGTATGTGGTACTGGGGATTGGACCCAGGGGCATTCTACCTCTGAGCTATACCCCCAGCCCTATTTTATTTTGAAATAGGGGCCTCACTAAGTTGCTGAGGTTGGCCGCGAACCTGCGATCCTCCTGTCTCAGCCTCCCAAGTACAGGGATTACAAGCGTGAGCCACCTACTCCTGGCTTCAGGAACCACTTCTTTTTGGCGGTACCGGGGATTGAACCCAGGAGCATTCTACCTCCGAGCTACACCCCCAGCCCTAGTTTTTATTCTTTATTTTGAAACAGGGTCTCACTAAGTTGCGGAGGGCCTCACTAAGTAGCTGAGGCTGGCCGCGAACCCGGATCCTCCGGTCTCAGCCTCCCAAGTACTGGGATTACAAGCGTGCGCCACCACGCCCGGCTCAGGAACCACTTTTGATCGGGTTACTTTGAATCTTGGAAGCACCACCAATAAACGTCAGTCGACACTAACAATTTCTGTCCAGAACGTCAGATCAATTTCAAGAAGATGAACAGGGATCGGCGCCCCCTGGTGGGCAATGAGGCCCGGGTGTGACCACTGACCCAGAGCCGGCTCCGACCAGCCGACTTGCAGAGCCTCAGGCTGGCACGCGGAACGTCACTATAAATAATTGAGGCCAGCTCCCTGGGGAGTGACATTCCACCCCTGCAGCGCTAGCCTACAACTCCCAGCAGCCCCCGCGCGAGCCCCTGGGGACTCCATCTCCCGGAGGGGCTCACGCCCCGCCGGCCTGTCAATGGCCCGCACTCGGAGTAGCTTTGTCCTTTTTTACCTGACGGTCGAGAACGTCTGGAAGCGGAGGGATAGTAGCGCCCTGCCTGGGACAGGGCCGCCCCGAATCCCGACCCGAAATAAGTGCACCAGCATGCTGGAGCGGGAGGACAGAGTAGCCGGCAACGACAGTTTCACCCTTATCCCATCGAGAGCTCCATGTTGGATTCCGCTCCCATCCCGGCAACCCCCACGCTCCTCGTCGATGATTGGTGGACAGAGACTTCAATTTCCTTGAAAGCTGTGATTGGAGGGAACGTTGTCCGCCCTCCTCCTGGAACTGTGATTGGAGACAGTCGCCCACCCCGGATGTGGGCGGGGCCTAGCCTACAAGGCTCTGCCTTCTGTCGGGTGCCCTAGGGCTCTCTGGTGACGTTTTGAGGGTGTGCGTAACCCGTCCTCCCACCCCGGGTGTGCCCATGCTAATGCGTCAGCTGCTGACCCCGGGCCATTTTCCTAAGGATAATCCCAAAGGTCTCTAAATGTCCTGGGATCTCCAGGGAATGTAAGGCGCTGGCTGTAGGGGGACGAACAGACAAAAATCAGCTGGTAGTTTTTTTTTTTTTTTTTGGTGCTGGGGATTGAACCCAGGGGTATTCTACCTCTGAGCTACACCCTTAGCTTTAATTCATTCATTCATTCATTCATTCATTCATTCATTCATTCATTCATGCTGAGGGTTTAACCCAGGAGCATTCTACCTCTGAGCTATACCGTTAGCCTTATTTGTTTGTTTATGCTGGGGGTTGAATCCAGGGGCATTCTACCTCTGAGCTATACCCTAGCCCTATTTTATTATTTATTTATTTATTGGCTCTGGGGATTGAACCCAGAGCTACACCCTCAGCCCTATTTTATTATTTTTTATTTTTTATTTTTTATTTTTTTTGCGGTACCGGGGATTGAACGCCGGGGCGTTCTACCTCCGCGTTACCCCCCCCCCCCGCCCTATTTTTTATACTTTATTTTGAAACCGGGTCTCGAAGTTGCAGAGGGCCTCACTAAGGAAAGGGAGAGAGAGAGACAGGGAGAGAGAGAGCGAGAGAGCTGAGGCTGGCTACGAACCCGGATCCTCCGGTCTCTGCCTCCCAAAGTACTGGGATTACAAGGGTGCGCCACCACGCGCCCGGCTTTATTTTTTATTTTGGAACAGTGTCTCACTAAGTTGCTGAGGTTGGCTGTGAACCTGTGATGATCCTGTCTCAGCCTCCCAAGTACTGGGATTACAAGCTTGCACTGGCTGGTAGTTTTTATTTTCTTATTTTTAATTTAATTTAATTTACCTTTTTTGCAGAACTGGGGATTGAACCCAGTAGTTTTTAAAAATCAAATATGGAGCTGGGCGTGGTGGCGCACACCTGTAATCCCAGTACTTGGGAGATTGAGACAGGATCATCACAGGTTCGCAGCCAGCCTCAACCACCTAGCGAGACCGTATTTCTAAACAAAAAATAAAATCGGGATGGGAAGCCGGGCATGGTGGCACATGCTTGTAATCCCAGTACTTGGGAGGCTGAGACAGGAGGATCTAGGTTCGCGGCCAGCCTCAGCTATTTAGTGAGGCCTTCTGCAACTTAGTGAGACCCTGTTTCAAAATAAAGAATAAAAAAAATAGGTTGGGGGTGTAGCTCGGAGGTAGAATGCCCCTGGGTTCAATCCCCAGTGTCACACACACACACACACACACACACACACACACACACAAATATATATGTGCCTTGCCACCCACCCCACTCTCCCAGGCATGTCATAACCCTAAGGGACAGCATCCACGTGTGATTTTGATAGTGACGCCCTTCTCTATTATTGACAACTACTGTTATGGAGATTCTGAAATTTACCAAGGCACGACCACAGATGGCTCCTGGACAGATGCCTCTTTCAACTTGGTCTGAATGTCTTGCCTAAGGCTCCATGGAACAGCAAACTAATTGCTTGTTTGCGTATTTGCCCCTCCCACTGGGCGTGACTTCTTGGTGATTAGTGGCTCTGCCCCATTCCTCCTGTTTCCTTCCCCTCCAAATGTCTGGCAAGGAAAAGTGCCCTTTGTAATAAATGGAGGGTGTAATAAATTGAATTGAAGCCGGGCATGGTGGCGCACACTTGTAATCCCAGTTCTTGGGAGGCTGAGCCAGGAGGACCACAGGTTCGCAGCCAGCCTCATCTACTTAGTGAGGCCCTCTGCAACTTAGTGAGACCCTGTTTCAAAATAAAGAATAATTTTAAAAAAGGGCTGGGGGTATAGCTTGGAGGTAGAACGCCCCTGAGTTCAATCCCCAGTACCAACACCAAAAAAAAAAAAAAATTGAATTGAGGGTGGTGGTAGGGAGGCTGCCAGTGGATGAATTTAGGGTGGAACTGGGTCGGACAACAAGCCAGGATTAGTCGAAGTTGGGCTGATGAGCTCTGGGTGAATGGGGAGGGGCCCTGATGTGAATATGCTGGAGGATGTGTGATATTGACTGACTGATGTCCGGTGAGTGAGGGAGAGACTAGACAAAAGTCTCTATAACCCATCCTGACAGATTTCTCAGAAAGATCATGGGAATTTCTGGGCTCCCCTACAATGTGGGATTCCATTTTGCCACCTGTAGAAGGACTGGATCTCCTTTTCACAGCTCTGCCTCCTGCCCAGCCATAAAGGTTTGCAAGTCCTGAGTTACTTTGACAATTCCCCTCCCAGAAAGGAGGCACAGGCAAAAAAACAGGTGCACCTGGACTCAATTTGTGGCAATTCCACAATTGCCTCCACATTCCTCCAATAAACAATCTAGAAAGCACTGTGTTCCTCTTCATTTCATGGAGGCTGGCCCCCACCTCAGCCCTTGGACTTGAGCCCAGGAGGCCTGACACCTGCTGGCTGAGTCAACATCGTAGGCATGGGCTTCAGTAGGACACCTGGTGATTCAGGGCCTCAAGAATGGCGTTGGGCAAGCCACCAGACCAGCTGCCTGGGCCTCCTCTTCCTTGCTGAGGTGACCACAGGGAACGCAACTCAGGCAGCTCATCCCTGGGTACCCACATTATTCTTCCAAATCCTGAACCCCCAGCTGCCCTTATCTGCCGGTTCAGCCCTGATGCTTTTCAGAGGGCCCCAGAAACAGGATCAATCCGTGGGTGAGAGGGCATCAGGTTTCAGAAGATAAGGGAATAATCATAGTGGAACTTCCGAGGAACCCCCCTTTTCTATTTTAAGCTCCCCCAAACACCTCTTAAATCCAAGATAGCTCCCTTTCTTCCTTCCACTTCCATCCTCTCCTTGATTCCCCACCCCCAACCTGACTGTAGTCTCCCCTCTTTCCTTCCTTAGCACCTCAAACAAATAAAACATGGTGCCTCTTTTTGGTCTTAAAACATTTCCCTGTTGATCACTGTATGTGGGTGTGGAGGGAGAGGGGATTTTAAGAAATGGAAGGTTTGGTGTCGGAATAGAGCTCAATGATAGAGTGCTTGCCTAGCAGCTTGCATGAGTCCCTGGGATTGGTCCCCAGCAAAACAAAACAACAACAAAAAGGAACATCTTGGTCCCAAGATCCTATAGTCCTTTAATGGGATGCTTCCTCTTTTGCTTTTGTTGGCTGCTGCTCTCTTCTCTTAATCTCTAGTCCCCTCAAGGTCTGAAGATGGACACTGTGTCCCCTTATCCCAGTGCACTCTTCAGCCCTGCCTCCCAAGCTGGCACCCCTCCCAGGCGTGGAGGCTGGGCTCTTGGGAGGATTGGCCCCAGGTTGCCCTGCAAGGGGTGTGAGTGATCACACAGGTGACTGAGAGCTGGGACGCCTGAGGCCTGCCCAGTCTGAGTCACCTAGTGCTGTTGTTGTCATTGTCCTTGTTGAGGTCCTGCTCAGCTCCACAGTCCTCTGTGGGAAGAACAACAGCGAGAAGCCGCAGCCTGATGGTGAGCCGAATGGGCTGGGGGGGGAGCAGGGGGCGGCTGGGGCGGTGGGGAGACCTGGGGCCCGGCTCGGTGCCCTTGCTCCCCATGCCACTGCCGCCTCCTGCTCCTCCGTGTCGGGGACCCGGGGGAGGGAGGATCTCCATCTTCTCTCTGTCTCCTACCCCCCATACAAGAAGCTCCCCCTCCTCTCTGTTCTCTCCTGCCCCGGGGCCCACCTGCTCCGTGCTGCAGGGGACAGGGGCTTCTCAGCCTCGCCACAGTGCCCTCCCCACCCCAGCCACTCCCCCAACACAGGCACGGCCCACAATGCCCACAGCAGCACCAGCCTCTGCTTCCCCCTCCTGGGGATCCCACTCCACCCCATCCCTGGCCTCGGTCACTCCCCCTCCCTCACGCCGGTGCCCCCAGGACCCTCCTGGGCTGCGGATAGGCCCTCTGATCCCGGAGCAGGATTATGAGCGGCTGGAGGACTGTGACCCTGAGGGGTCCCAAGACTCACCCCTCCACGGAGAGGAGCAGCAACCCCTGCTTCACGTGCCTGAAGGACTCCGGGGTGAGTGTGGGGGATGGGGGCCTCAGGGCTCCCAGCTGAGCCCAGGCGGGCCTCTGGCATGGGACGAGGGCATGGAGAACTGATCACTGGGGTGCCAGTGCCAGCAGCGCCAAGTCCTGATGCGCTCTCCCGTGTGTCCAGGCTCCTGGCACCACATTCAGAACCTGGACATCTTCTTCACCAAGATATCCTTTGTGTTCAGCCTTGGGTGGTGGCACTGAGGGCCCCCTTGGAGCCGGCATGTTCTTGACAAGGACACTCGGTTGGGAGGGGGTATGGGGGGAGTGAGGAGAGGTGTCCTCAGGAAAGGTCCGTTGTGCCTCGGGCTTATTCCTTGACAAACTCGCCACATCTACAGCTACCACCAGCGGAATGGCTTTGCCTGTATCCTGCTGGAGGATGTCTTCCAGCTGGGGTGAGATGCTGATCCTGGCCCATGCTCTGTTCTCTGCGCCCATGGGCCCTCCTCTTTTTTTTTTTTTTTTTTTTTTTCC
>PVJS01005171.1:0-55790 GCA_004027185.1 Glis glis
TGAGGCCCTCTGCAACTTAGTGAGACCCTGTTTCAAAATAAAAGAATAAAATCAGGTTGGGGGGGTAGATTGGAAGTAGAATGCCCCTGGGTTTAATCCCTGGTAACACACACACACACACACACACACACACACACACACACACACAAAGATAAGGAAGTTCCTTTGAAGACAGGGCTGGAGACCCCAGTGTTCTCTCTTTGGAAGCTGAGCGTTCTTTGGACTGAGCGGCTCCTGTGTGGCAGGTGTAAAAGGTCCCCCGCAGGGCACTGGTCCTCCGGCCTCCTCCCACTGGGAGAGTCTGACTGGTGACCTGGGCTCGAGGGGACACCCAGGTCATCATGGGGGAAGAGGTGGTTCTGGCGTAGTTTTGAGTGGGGGCTGTTTGCCCCGTGTGAGGCGCATGGGCTGGTTTTGGGTACGGAGCTCCACATGGAGAGAGCTCGTTGGAAAAGTGGGATTTTCCTGCCTTGAAGGATCTCTACATCTTGAAACCCACAGTAGCGACAATGACCTCTCTGAGTCAGACAAGATGAGTGCATCCTTTAACTGTGGCTCTTGTGACAGATTCCTGGCAGGCAGCTAATTCCAAAGCAGCTGCCGTCTCCAGGGAGGGGGCCTGTGGTTTTCTTCAGCCCCCCAGGGCATTGTCTGAATTTTGCTTCATGTGACTGGATGGGACTGGCCTTGGAGACACTAACAAGCACAGGAGGGTGTTTGGATAATACACAGAGTTTGGTGGGAAGCCGCAAGCAGGAGATACTGAACTTCCTGCTAATCTGGCATGTTGTAGCCTGAGCCGGTTTCGATTTGAAACCTAAGAGTGAAAGCTGAGTTTGGTGACTCATACCTGTAATCCCACTACTTGGGAGTCTGAGACAGGAGGATCCCAGGTTCAAGGACAGCCTCAGCAACTTAGCGAGGCCCTTTGCAACTTAGTGAGACCCTGTTTGAAAATAAAAAATAAAATAGGGCTGGGAGTGTAGCTCGGAAGTAGAATGTACCTGGGTTCACCCCAGTACCAAAACCCTAAAACCAAACAAAAACAAAAAAGAAATATAACAATGATGCTGCCTTCCTGGTCCCTAAGTGGGTGGGGTGGTTCACCCTGGCCACGTAAGTTCGGTGGCCTCCCACAGACACAGCAGGGCTCAGCGTGCCCTCTTCTTTTTGTCGTATTGCCCACACCCCTCGCCCCCCTCGCCTTCCATCACACCAGCCAGGTGTGAGGCCGCCTGGACTGATCCAGGCCTTTCTGTCCCCTGTGCCAGTGAGAACATTACACGACCCCAGCTTGGTGCCACTGGAGCTGTGTGGACCCCAGCTCTACCTTCTACCCTCTTTTTTTTTTTTGTATGTGTGTGGTACTGAGGATTGAACCCAGGAGCACTTACCTCTTGAGCTACACCCTCAGCCCTATTTTATTTTTTGTTTTCAAACAGGATCTGGCTAAGTTGCTGAGGGTCTGTCTAAGTTGCTGAGGCTGGCCTTGAACCTGTGATCCTCCCGTCTCAGCCTCCCAAGTATTGGGATTAGTGGCATGTGCCACTACACCTCGCTCTTCCACCCTCTTTCTTCACATCTGTTTTGCTTCCCTCAGACCAACAGCCTGGCCACGTCTCCCTCATTCTGACACAAAATTACCACACAGAAGCTTCTGCACCTCTCCCACCAGAGCTGCACCCTTCAACATGTGGAGGGAAAGAGAATCCAGTGCTCACAGGAGCCAGGCTTGCCCTACATAAACGCCTCACATGCCAACTCGTTTCACCTACTGTTTGACTTAAAAAATAAAACCAACCAACAAGACAGAGAGATGAAGCAACTGTACTGAGCCCCATAACAGGTTAGGGGCAGAAATAAGGTAGAGATTCAGCCACCCTGCCTGCAGAGCGCTCAGCACCTGCTGCCGCGCCTGGAACACAGACGCACAGAGGTGCCTGGGAGGAAGGGCTGAGTGGCTCAGTACGTGAACACAGTGGGCCCTCTGTGTCCTCGGGTTTGCATCCATGACTCAACCAACCTTGAAAATATTCACAATAAAAAATTACATCTGTACTGACTTGTCTGCTTGTCATTATTCCCTAAACAATAACAACTATTGACAGAGAAATAGATATGACAATTATCACATCATTATCATATCATATCAAATCAAATTACATAGTATTATATTGTATTAGGTATTACAAGTCATCTAGAGGTGATTTAAAACATACAGGAGGATGTAAATAGGTTCTATGCAAATACCACACCACTTTACAAAAGGGACTTGAGTGTCTAAGGATTTTAGTATCCAAGGGTGGTCCTGAAACCAACCCCCCCTGCAGATCCCAAGGAATGACTACACATGCATCTACCAGGGCAAGAAGATTGAACTCTGGCTATAGAGTACAATGTCAGTCAACTCAACCTCAACACGGGGAAAATGGCATTTTTATTTTTTAGGGGGAAGAAGTGGTTAGACATATTAAGTTTACATTTAAATTTTATTTTAAGAATACAAAAATTTTATTTTAAGAATACAAAAATAATACTGACTAATTGAAGAAAATATGGAAAATTCACAAAAAGTATAAAGAAGAAAAAATCACTAGGAAATCCAGTATGATGTGTTCCCTTTTGACATGCAACTGTCTTTATGAAAGAATACTGCTATCATTTATACCTTTGAATGGATTGTGGATCCCTTTTAAAGCTATTGTGATAAATGTTTAAGAATAGGGGTGCCAACTGCTGGTCAGTCATCTCTCCAAGGGACCAAATGGGGTACTCTTTGTATTGATGGCCTCACGGCAAGTGCTCATCGACCCTCAAAGTGCCTGTCCTACGATGGCAGACTGCAGGTTAGACCTGGACACAGGCCTAACAGGACCTGTGTGCAGGATTGACAGGAATTAGAATTCTTCAGGGAAACAGAAGCAATAGGATTGTCATCTATCTATATCATCTTCTATATCTATTTCTCTATCATCTGTCTGTACTTATCTATCATCTATCCTTCAATTTATCTCTATCTCTTCATCATCTGACTATATTTATCTCTATTATGTTTATATGTATATCAATCTGTGTATCTATATCTGTCATCTATCTATCTATCATCTATCTATCTAATCTTTTTTTTTTTTTGTATTGGGGATTGAACCTAGGAGCATTCTACCTCTGAGCTACAACCCCAGCCCTATTTTTTTTAAAATTTGAAACAGGTTCTCAATAAGTTGCTGAGGCTCTCACTAAGTTGCTGAGACTGGCCTTGAACTGTGATCCTTCCTGTTCCAGCCTCCCAAGTACTAGGATTACAGACATGCATCACCACAGCTGGATAATCATCTGCCTATCATTGATCTATCGTCTATCTATGAAAGAAGGATTTATATCAAGGAATTAGTTCATGCAATTGTGGGGGCTGGAAGTCCAAAAATTGGCAGGATGGACCAGCAGGCTGGAGACCCAGGGAAGAGCTGATGTTGCAGATGAAATCCAAAGGCCATCTGCTGGCAGAATTCCGTCTTGCTCAGAGGAAGTTGGTCTTGTTCTATTCAGACCTTCAACTGATTGGACAGAGTCCACCCACATTAGGGAGGGCCATGGCTTTACTCACCATCCACTGATGTACATGCTTATCCTGTCCCCAAAAATCCTCATAAAAATATCTAGAATAATTTTTAAACTAAATATCTGGTTCCCATGTCTTAGCCAAGTTGTCACATAAAATTAACGATTAGAATGAGTTAGCTAGCTGTCGGCGTCAAAGCCAGAGATCGTTCCTGCTCCCCAGTGAGAGGCTCTGGCTGGCAAGGGCGGCCGCCAGCACAGGAGGCTGCAGGTGGAGAGAGCGCGGCCTTTCCACTCTGAAGGCTGAAAGCAAAAGGCCATGCTGGACAGGGGCAGGTCCTGTCTCAGACATATTAAGTTGAACTGGGGGCAGATCTCTTTTATTTGGAGTTTTCTATAAGAAAAAGAATATTTAATTAGTTGCCAAGCCTTGGAAGAGAGCCTGAGCACAGGTTTCCTCACCTGTGGTGAGCCACATATAAGAATGTGTGCAGGGGGAACAGGAGGAGGACAGAGGTTGCTCCCTGGCATTTCTGGAGCAGGTAGGAAGCAAGTATCAGTGTTTGAACTTATTTTTTTTTTTTAGCACTGGGGATTGAATCCAGGGATGCTTGACCACTGAGTTACATCCCCAGCCTTCTTAATTTATTTTAAATTTGATCAGGTGTATTGGCTCACACCTTTACCTGGGAGGCTGAAACAGAAGGACCACAAGCTCAAGGCCAGTGTCAGAAACTTAGACCCTGTTTCAAAGTAGAAAATAAACAAGGGCTGGGGGAGTAGCTTAGAGGTAGAATACCTCTGGCTTCAATCCCCAATTCTAAACACAACAAAATTTGAGACAGTGTCTGGCTACATTTCCCAAGCTGGCCTAGAGCTAGCAATCCTCCTGCCTCAGCTTCCTGAGTAGCTGGGATCACAGGTGTGCATCACCACACCTGGCTCAATGTTTGCATATTAATTGGTAACTGAAAAGAATGGAACTTCAAGGGCCAAAGTTGGGAGGAAATTTTTGGCCACTGGGCTTGCCTTGCCTCTAAACCATAACACTGCCTCCCTGGAAGCACAAATATCTTAGCTCGTCCAAGTTCAGATGTCTTTCCTCTAAATCAGGAGTTGGCAACCTTTTGCTGTGAAGGGCCAAAAAGTAAATATTTTAGGCTTTGTGGGCCATATGGTTTCTGTTGCGATTACTCATCCCTGCTGGTGTAGCACAAAGCAACCCTAGACAATAGGTAGATGAATGAGTATGGCTAAGTTCCGATAAAATTCTATTTACCGAAAGTGGTGACAGGCAAGATGCAACCAGCCCAGGCTGCAGTGTGGACCTTTACTCTAGACCACCGATTTCTTTTTTTTTTGGTGGTGGTACTGGAAATTGAACCCAGGGGCGTTCTACCTCTGAGCTACACCCCAGCCCTTTTAATATTTTATTTTGAAACAGGATCTTGCTAAGTTGTAATTCTCTTGTCTCAGCCTCCAAAGTGCTGGGATTACAGGCATGTGCCTCTGTGCCAGGCTTTAGGCCACTGATTTGCAGTCCCTAAAACCAGAATCTTTTCTTCAAATCATCTTCAATAACAACCAATACGGAAATCTGATAAAATCAGTTGCTTTGGTTGAAGTAGGGGTAGGCAGGAAGGCACCTGGAGCCTGGTCCTTCTTGTGGGGACCCTAAAGGAAGTCCCATGTAGCTTCTCAGGTCCTGGGGGCCCAGTGTAACATCCACTGCCCTACCCCAGGGCCTCTCCCCATCATGCTCCTGAATGACTCCTGCTCGTTTTGTTGCGATGTTATTTGTGACAATACTGTGAGATCCTTGAGGGCTCGGGTCATGGCCTCTTCATCTTTTCTCTCTCACTTTAGCACCCAGGATGACCAGCTCAGGTGCAGCCATTTCAGGCCGTCTATTGGAAACTTAGTTCCTGACGCAAGACAGCCAAATGCTGCAGTGTAGACGCTGGGGCTGGGAGAGAAGCAGGGGTTCATTGTCTTCCCAATTTGACCCCCATCTGCTGGTGTGTGAGGTGAGAGAACAAGGCCCACGTATTCGTTATGCCATTCTAAACTCATTCTCTAACCAAGATGGTGCTTTTCCAGATACATTAAATGTGAATTTGTCCCCAGTGCTTTTGGAACTAACCATTCACGGTTATCATGGGAATTATTAGAAAGAAGGAGGTTGTTGGTGGTGATGATGTGTGTGAGTATGAGGCAGGGTGGGGCAGAGGGAGGGCTTGGTCAGTGTCTGTAGAAAAAGAAAGATGCTCCAGATGAAAGGAACCAGCACACAACCTCAGCAGGGAGCAAATTAAATAGAATAGTAGGTTCAAGAGTCCTCAATGTTCCGGTATCCATATATTAGTTAGCTTTTTTGTTGTTGTGACCAAAATACCGGACAAGAGCAACTTGTCAAGGATAGGAAAGGTTTATTTAGCTCACACTTTAAGAGGTTCAGTCAATAGTTGGCTAGCTCCAAGGCAGAAACATCATGGTGGCAGGGCATGGCAAAGGAAGGCTGCCTAGAGCAGCCAGAAAGCAGGTAGGGCAAGAGGAAGGGACTAGGGACAGATGTAGACCCCAAGCCCATGCCTCCAGTGTCCTGCCTCCTCCAGCCACACCCTAGCTGCCGACAGTTACTACTCAGGAAATCCATTTAAATTATTAACCTGCCGATGGATTTATCCACTAGTGATCTTAGAGTCCTGATTTGGTTATTTCACCTCTGAACATTTCTGCATTGCCAATACATGAGCTTTTCTTGGGGGACATTCCATATTTAAACCATAACACCCAAGCTGGGCGTGGTGGTGCACGCTTGTAATTCCAGTACTTGGGAGCCTGAGACAGGAGGATTGCAGGTTCACAGCCAGCTTCAGCTATTTAGGCCCTCCACAACTTAGTGAGACCCTGTTTCAAAATAAAGAATAAAAGCCAGGCGTGGTGGCACATGCTTGTAATCCCAGTACTTGGGAGGCTGAGACAGGAGGATCGCAGGTTCACAGCCAGGCTCAGCTACTTAGTGAGGCCCTCCGCAACTTAGTGAGACCCTATTTCAAAGTAAAGAACAAAAAATAAATAGGGCTGGGGGTGTAGCTCAGAGGTAGAATGCCCCGGGGTTCAATACCCAATACCACACACACACACACACACACACACACACACACACAAAAAAAAAAAACACAAAACACCAAAACACCCATTATCTGAATCCCTGAGGTTATAGAGTTGATGCACAAAAAAGCAAAATTATACACATCATGAAAGTATTAACTAGAAGACTGGCCACATATAAAATCTTCCTTCGTGCAAACATCTGTCCTAGATACCAAATACCTCTGATTGCAGTCTGGTGTTATAAACACTCAATGATACTCTGCCAAAACAAATGACTGATGCAAATTTGGCAAAAGAAGTAGGATTTTTTAATAACATTGATGAAAATAATGGTAGATCATCACTCAGCTCTCAGCCGTCAGCAAAGAAGATTCTGGAAGCCAACACAGGTTCAGGAATGAGGAAAAGAAAGTTGACAAGAAAATCAAGAAGAGGTTCTTTAAAAGGGAGTGATTTAAATAGCAAAGGAGTAAGAGAGACTGTGGGAGAATTGATGAAGCAAATATTTTTTGTAAAAAAATGACTTACAAAAAATGAAGAAGGCAATCTTACACAATCATAGAACTTTATCAGAAATAATACCCCCCTCAAGCTGGGCATGGTGGCGCACGCTTGTAATCCCAGTACTTTGGGAGGCGGAGACTGGAGGATCTGGGTTCGCAGCCAACCTCAGCTCGCGCACGCGCGTGCTCTCTCTCTCTCTCTCCCTGTCTCTCTCTCTCTCTCCCTGTCTCTCTCTCTCTACTTAGTGAGGCCCTCCGCAACTTCATGAGACCTGGTCTCAAAATAAAGTATAAAAAATAGGGCCGGGGGTGTAGCATGGAGGTAGAACGCCCCTGCGTTCAATCCCCGGTACTGCAAAAAAAAAAAAACAAAACAAAACAAGAAATAATACCCCCCTCTGTAAATGCCTGTTTTCTTTCTTGCTTATTTTGAAAATTAATTTATGGTTGAAACTATAACAACAATTTTGTCAGATATAAGATAAAAGCCATTTAATTTCATCTTTCTAGATACATTTTCAACACCAACTTTTTCCCCCACTATTTGTTATGAAAATATATTTCTCTTTTTAACTAGGTTCACTGTAAGGCATCTTGTCTTGGTACCAATTATCCTCAGATAATGAGGACAATTTCTATAACATTGGGATGGAAAAAGCTTCCTTTAAATGAGACACAAAATACTAAGGGAAAAGACTGTCAGAATTTCCCACCAAAATTTTGATACGTTTGCATGACAAACTAACAGTAGATAAACAACTCACTGGGTGAAAATATGTGCAACATACATAATCACAAAAAAGTTAATAGTCGTGATTTAGAGAAAGCAAATACAAATCAATAATAACAATAAAAAATCTCAGGGACAAAATGGGGAAAAACCATGGTTGGCCCATTCAGAGAATAAGAAGGGGATGGGGTAGAAATTGGCTGCAAAAGTGTGAAAGATACCTACTTTTTTTTTGGTATTGGGGATTGAACCCAGGGGCATTCTCCCTTTGAGCTACACCCCCAGCCCTTTTTAACCATATTTGATTTTGAAGCATAGCCTCACTAAGCTGAGGCTGGTCTCCAACCTGCAATCATCCTGTCTCAGCCTCCCAAGGGCTGGGATTACAGGGGTGTGCCACTGTGTCCAGCTAGGATTGGTTATTTAAATCATAGAAAATCTTACAAGGAAGACCAGGACACATTGTCAATGAAACAAGTGGGTGGCAGTGTAATCTTATTTTTGAAAAATACAAAATGTCTATACGTGGTTAATGGTGTGTGTGTGTGTGTGTGTGTGTGTGTGTGTGTGTGTGTGTAAATGCATGGATGAGAGCAACTGGAAGAAACACATGAACTGTTAAGGCCAAGGGGCATGGGATGGGGAACAGAGGATCAGGTGGTGCTAGGATGGGGAGACGTTTCATTTCTACTGTGTAAGTCTTTGCATTGTTGAAGTTTTAGAAGAACTGTTCACTTTTATAATTGTTAAATATATGAAGGAAGCCAGGCGTGGTGGCGCACGCTCGTAATCCCAGTACTTTGGGAGGCGGAGACCGGAGGATCCGGGTTCATGACCAGCCTCAGCTCTCTCTCTCTCTCTCTCTCCCTATCTCTCTCTCCACTTAGTGAGGCCCTCCACAACTTCATGAGACCTGGTTTCAAAATAAAGTATAAAAAGTAGGGCCGGGGGTGTAGTGCGGAGGTAGAACGCCCCTGCGTTCAATCCCTGGTACTGCAAAAAAAAAAAAAAAAAAAATATATATATATATATATGAAGGAAACACTAAAGGGCCGCAGGCATTTCTGACCTGTTCTGTGGACAGTTTCATTTGAGGCTTGGTGGGTTACGTGTCTTCTGGGGACGATGGCAGCCTCAGGCAGGGCAATGTCGGAGGCAGAGGAAGGGGTGGCAGGGAGGGGCCGCTGGCCGCTCTCTCTCCAGCAGGACTCTTTGAGTGGATTCAGCCACGGTGGTGGGGATGAGAGAGAAAGTAGGGATATTTCTCACCTGTCACACCCACACTCACCATTTATGAAACGCCTGTTCTAATTGTAATATTCTAACCAGTCCCCAGCACTTGTCCTCATGAATGCAATGTTTGTTTTAATAAAGACACACTGGGTGTGGGGAGGAGAAACACAGGTTTGTGACACAGTGCCCAGACAGGCAATGACACGCTTCATAAGCATGCTACGTCCTTGTGGATTGGCAA
The DNA here is from genome assembly GCA_004027185.1 of Glis glis. Lineage (NCBI taxonomy): Eukaryota > Metazoa > Chordata > Mammalia > Rodentia > Gliridae > Glis > Glis glis. Next base: position 9,383 of record PVJS01005171.1, read on the forward strand.
ACCCAAGGTCATGTACAACCTCTCCCTCCCCCCGCCCTGGCCTTCCTCAAATACAGATTTGCAAACTGAAAGATCCACTTTCCCAGACTCCCTTGCAACTAAAGGGTGAGCACATGAGCCAGTCCTGGTCCATGAGGAGTCCCAGCAAGTTTCCTGGAGTCGTACACTGGACTAGGATGGCCCACTGGGCTATTGCTCTTCTCCCTTCTTTCTAATTGGACCAGAGATGTGATGCTTAGAAAGGTAATTGCCATCCTTTAGCTACGAGGACGAAAGTCAAACATTGTATTTGTGTCCTAGGGCTGCTATGACCGATTACCACAAACTGGGTGGCCTCGCACAACAGAAATGTATTCTCCCACAGTCCTAGAGGCTCAAGTCTGAAGGGAAGGTACGAGCAGGGCCACCCTCTCTCTGAAAACTCTGGAGGAGGAGGCTCCGGGCATCTTCCTGGCTTCCTGTTGGTAATCCCTGGTGTGTCTTGGCTTATAGTGGCATCACTCCGATCTCTGTGTCCATTGTCACATGTCCTCCCGGAGTCTGTGTCTCTGCTCTTCTTATAAGGGCACCAGTCGCAATGGATTTGGGATTTACTCTACCCCAGAACGACCTCATCTTAATTGGATTATATCTGCAAAGATCTTATTTTCAAGTAAGGTCACATTCACAGGTACTAGGGATTAAGATGTGAATATATTTGGGGGAAAACACAATTCAATTCATAAAACACACTAAGGAGCCGGGCGTGGTGGTGCATGGCTGTAATCCCAGTACTTGGGAGGCTGAGACAGGAGGATTGCAGGTTCGAGGACAGCTTCAGCAACTTAGCGAGGCCCTCAGCAACTGAAAGAGACCCTGTTAAAAAATTTTTTTAAAAAGCGCTAGGGGTGTAGCTCAGTGGTAGAACGCCCCTGGGTTCAATCTCCAGTACTATATATGTTTTGACTCCTAGAATGCTAAAATGTCCAAAGCAGAAGGACTACTGCATGTACTTTCACAGCTTGGGGGGGCCCTGTCCTGGGGTGTCTTTTAGGTTACCCGGCTGATAGGACACTATGTATGCTGGATAGCAGAAGGAAAAGCACCGCGAGGGGCCGACGGTCCACTCTGCGTAGCTAGACGCTGCTCTTGTAAGTGCTGCCTTCTCGGGTCATGGCGTCTGCAAAGCCCAAGCTTGTGTCTCACGGAGCACGTGTTAACACTTACGGATGTTTCCAGTAGGTCTCGCTTCTGCACATCATCCTTCCAGCTGTGTTTTCTGGATGAGGCCCTCGGAGAGCTGGCTGAGGCCGCATGTTCCCTCCGGGCCCTCGGCTTCTCGCCTCGCCGGCTGCCTGCCAAGGGAACAGGCCGAGGTGCTTTCGCTTCCACGGGCTTCTTTTCCTGCATCTCTAAAATGAACCTAAAAAGTTCAGAAAAGAAAAAGACAGCCTAAAATAAAGAGTGCTTTGCACACAGTAAGTGCTAAAAATCCACGTGTGCAAATTAAAGTTAAAAGTACCTAGCATCTCCTATCTTGGGGGGAGGGTATCAGAAAGCAGGCCGCTTTTTGTGTCCCACAGCTCCTGGTGGTGGGCGGGTTCTTACCCTGCCCCTGATGAACACTTGGACAGGATTGTGGCTTTTCTGGACGTCACAACTGGTACTGACTCAGGGGGGTTGACCACCGGTGTGCTCTGGACTTGGCAGATGTGTAAAGCTGAGTATTTTTCTTGAGGGCTCTTTTGTGGGTTCTTGGGAGAGCCCCCATCCACTTGGATCTCTCACCTTCATTCTCTTGAAGAAGGCAAATACATCTCTAATCACTGGTCCCTCGTCATCCCTACACAGCCCCCCTATATAGCGGCCCCTTGGCCACCTCCACAGTCTCAGCTGTGTGTACAGGACATGCAGGACAGCCATCCTTTTGAGGATTGATTCCACAGAAGAGGGGCGCAGACTCTAGAAATGAGTTTGGGGCCATTGGGTAGGGATTCCAGGGTCCTGAGTACTGGTACCTGGAACATGGAAGACCACACTCTCGGAGTGAGCATGTTCCTTTTGTCCCATGAACTCTCACCCTATGAGATGCCAGGAAGCCATCAAGTGCTCTTAAAAACATGGGGCTTAGCCAGGCGTGGTGGTGCATGCCTATAATCCTAGTAGTTGGGAGGCAGGAGGATTGCAGCTTCACAGCCAGCCTCAGCAACTCAGTGAGACTCTCAGCAAATTAGCAAGGCCCTGTTTCCAAATAAAAAATAAAACAGGGCTGGGGGTGTGGCCCAGAGGCAGAAGGCCCCTGGGTTCCATTCAAAGTAACACACACACACACACACACACACACACACACACACCAGCAAACAAACAAACAACAAAAACCAAACATAGAGCTTGAGGCAGGGGTCCCTTTACCTGAGTCTAATGGCCATTCTAGACTGGAGGGGAGATTTCCCTAGAGGAAGCCATATTTCAAGAAAAGAGCTGCTGAGAAAAAATACACCAACAGTGGACAAGGAAGAAGACTGAGAGAGCGGGCAGGCTCACTAGCTCAGACTGATCAACCAGGGCATAGTTGTTCTGGGTATGGAATGAGGATGTGCTTGGCCCCCCCTCAGCCTCCCGCCCCCCCTCCAGCAGCCTCCGTGCTGTGCATGCTGGGGAGGAGAGAGAGCTCATAGAAAGGAAACAGCTATATCCAACACTAGGAGTGAAGCTGGTCATGAGAATTGAGAAGCAGTATCCATAGATTTGAAGAGGAGATCCTCAGGGCTGGGAGGTTTGGGGCAGTAGGAAGTGAGAGGCTCTAAGATCAGTGAGGGAGGGCTAAATGAGTGTGATGGGTGCATGTATGCCTCTACCACCCTGAACCTCATCAAGATGTATGATTACAGTGCACCAATAAAAAAAATAAAAAGATCAGTGCCGCCAGAGTGTGTAGAAGGTTAGAGGAACCAGTGGTCCTGGAACAGAGGGTCTGGAAAGTTGTAGGCAGCAGTCCTGACTCCGGGGACACTTCTCTGAAACCCCTAGAAAGCCAAGGAAATAACCCAGTACATGTGTAATCCTTGTGGAGACACTGGAGAAGAGGGTGCTGGGAAAAGACAGGCCTTCCAGGGATCCAAGGAGAAGACTGCAGCGCAAACTCGGAGCTCCTAGATAATAGGACACGATTCATTTCAGCACAAAGGCCAGTGGGGCCTGGGGATTTTGGGTTACATACATGTGCTTTTTCTGGGGGGAGGATCAGCAACCTAAAGAATTAGCTTATGTTTTATAAAGAGGAGTCTGGGTGTTGTCAAATATTCATAAGATGTTCTTAAATTGTATCATCTGCTCATAATATGCTCTTAATTACAGTTTATGAAATAATGGGGTGCATAGAAGATGCTTCCTACATCCAGGAAGGCTCACCGCCTTCTGCACGCGATAATTGAGACAGACACTTCCATCTCTCAGGCCCAGGGGTAATCTTTTTCCCGTTAATTCTCAGGAAGACAGATGTTTCCAATGTAGCCTTGAAAAGTACGGTAATAAAATAATCTTCACATTAGCATGTCGGTTGGGCCAAATTTTTACAATTCAGTTTGAAAAAAAAGGCTCTGCTTCTGCCAGTTTGGCTGCATCTGAAAGACGAGTTTGCCCAACGAGCGTTATCGGGTTATCTCCTCAACTTTTATGTTGGCATTCTGGTTCAGACATAACATCCTCTCTTAGAAACTCACTGCAGAAGCTGACCAAGTATTTTTACTTTTTAAAACATGCAACTCCTCCTCTTCCTTCTTTTTGGTGGTCAAAAAATCTGCCATTTTATATATGTGTGTGTGTGTGTGTGTGTGTGTGTGTGTGTGTGTGTGTGTGGTACTGGGGATTGAAGCCAGGGGCAGTCTATCTCTGAGCTATACCTCCAGCCCCTTTTATTTTGAAACAGGGTCTCACTGAGTTACTGCATGCTGACCTCAAACCTGAGATCCTCCTGTCTCAGCCTCTTGAGTACTGGGATTTAAAAAACCTGCCGTTTTGATGAGACCTCTCTACATCTTCTTTGAATGTTGTGAAACTCTTTAGGAGAGTTCTGATTTATTTATTTTTTTGCAGTACTGGGGGTTGAACCCAGGGGCATTCTACCTCTGAGCTACACCCCCAGCTCTATTTTTTATTATTTATTTTGAAACAGGGTCTCACTAAGTTGTGGTGGGCCTCACTAAGTAGCTGAGGCTGGCTGCGAACCTGTGATCCTCCTGTCTCAGCCTCCCAAGGACTGGAATTACAAGCGTGCACCACCACGCCCAACTAGGAGAGTTCTGAAGACCTGTTTGATGGGTTAAGCTTCTAAAGGAGTAAAAGATTCTTTTTTTTTTGCGGCACCGGGGATTGAACCCAGGGGCGTTTTTACCTCCGAGCTACACCCCCGGCCCTATTTTTTATCCTTTATTGAAACTAGGTCTCATGAAGTTGTGGGAGGGCCTCACTAAGTAGCTGAGGCTGGCCGCGAACCCGGATTCTCTGGTCTCCGCCTCCTAAGTACTGGGATTACAAGTGTGCGCCACCACACCCGGCTCAGGAGTAAAAGATTCTCAGAGAGACTCTCGGTCTATTGAATTTGGAGAAGATTTGGATGGTGTGCAGGGGTGGGTGGGGGGGAGAATGACAGAAACAGAGCGTACTGCTCTGTTTGTGTTGGGAAAACTGGTTATCCATTTGTGGAAAAATGGAACTAAATCCTTACCTCTCACCCTGCATAAGAGTCAACTTGAGATCAATTAAAGACCTGGAAATTAGACCACAGACTTTGAAGCTACTAGAGGAGGGCATAGGTTCAACACTCCAACATATAGGCACAGGTAGACTTCCTTAACGAGACCCCATAGCTCAAGAAATTAAAACAAGAATTAATAAATGGGATGGTATTAATCTAAAAAGTTTCTGCTCATCAAAGGAAACCATCAAGTCTAAAGAGAAAGCCTACAGAATGGGAGATCTTTGCCAGTTATCCCTCTGATAGTAGACTAATATCTAGACTATACAAAGAACTTAAAAGACTTTACATTAAAAAAAACCCAAATGACCCAATAAAAAATGGGCAATTGAACTAAATAGACACTACACAAAAGAAGAGATACAAATGACTAATAAATACATGAAAAAATGTTCAACATCATTAGCAATCAGAGAGATGCGTATCAAAACTACACTGAAGCTGGGCGTGGTGGTGCACGCTTGTAATCCCAGTATTTTGGGAGGCAGAGACTGGAGGATCCGGGTTCGTGGCCAGCCTCAGCTCTCTCTCTCTCTCTCTCTCTCTCTCTCTACTTAGTGAGGTCCTCCGCAACTTCGTGAGACCTGGTTTCAAAATAAAGTATAAAAAAATAGGGCAGGGGTGTAGCGCGGAGGTAGAACGCCCCCGGGTTCAATCCTCGGTGCTGCAAAAAAAAAAAAAAAACAACAAACTACACTGAGATTCCATCTAACCCCAATCAGAATGGAAATCATCAAGAAGTCAAAAAACAGTAAATGTTGGTGAGAATGTGGGGAAATTGGAGCTCTTCTACACTGTTGGTGGGATTGCAAATTAGTTCAGCTGTTACAGAGATCGGTGTGGAGATGCTTCAGAAAACTGGGAATGGATCCACCATATGATCGGCTATACCACTCCTGGGTATCTTTCCAAAGGGGCTAAAATCAGAGATCTACAGTAATATATGCATAGCCATGTTCATAGTAGCACAATTTACAATAGCCAAATTATGGAACCAACCTAGGTGTCCATCAACAGATGAATGGATTACAAAATTATGGGATCTCCACACAATGGAATTCTACTCAGCAATAAAGAAGAACAAAATTATGTCATTTGCAGGAAAATGGAAGGACCTAGAGATCATTATGTTAAGTGAGATGAGTCAGTCACAGAAAGTGAAGGGTCATATGTTTTCTCTAATATGTGGAAGCTAGGGATTAATTGGGATACCAGAGGGAATTCAGATAACAGGGAGAAACTCAGTAGAACCAGAGAAGTGGTCTAGGGGAAGGGGAGGGGGAAGAGTGAAGATCAATAAAGAAGAATTGAAGCATCCTACAAATTTTAATTTCTAGACAAGTAAACATCAGCCTTCATAACCCACCAAAGCAAAAAAGTTTCGTGACTCCTTCTTATTCTTATTAAAGTGTAAAAGTCTCCCAGCTCTCCCTGGGAGGATGTCCTCATGCACAAGGACCTGAAGCCACATAACATCCTTCTGGACTCGGAAGGGAACATCAAAGTCATCGACTTTGGGCTGAGCTGCCGCGTCAAGGCTGGGCATAAGTTGACCACTGTCTGTGGAACTCCTGCCTACTGTGCCCCAGAGGTCTACAAAGGCCAAGGATATGGCCGTGAGGTAGACTCTGGAGCCTTGGGGTCATCCTCTACTTTATGCTTGTAGGCCGTGTCCCATTCATCAGCACCACCGTGGAGCAGCTGCAGGAGAAGGTGCTGCAGGGAAGGTACTCGGTGCCCCCTCACATCACCGTCCAGCCACAATTCATCCTTAGCTGCTAACTGTTAACCCAGAAGTGAGGGCCACCGCCCACAAAATCCTGGAGCACTCCTGGCTGAGACCTGGTAAGGTGCATTCACTTCCTCCTAGGTAGCTGCTCCCCAAATGCCTGAACCCTGCAGTCCTGAGAGTCATGTGTTGCCTGGGTTACGACCCACACCAGACCTCGCTGTCAGTGCCGAACAGGACGTTTGACAACGCAATGGCTACATACCTGCTTATCCAAGACCATAAGAGCCACGGGCACATTGCACTGCCTCCATCCCCAGCGGGTCCTTCCGTCTTCCCTCTGCCGCCCAAGAGGAGGGCCAGCCAGCCCGACCTTCACACCTTCAGGTTCCTGTCCTCTAAGGAGGACACACAGTTGAGACAGAAGGGTAGAAGAGACAGCCTGCCTGCCATTCTCCTGAGCTGCCAACTCAAGAGGACTCCCACTCCCAGCACAGCCCCCCTGCATGGCCCTGAGGCCCCCCAGGCCAGCACCCGGGAACCCCATGGTGAGCCCGCCTCCAGGACCCGGGACAACAGGAAGGGCTGGAGGTGGGTCACCAGGAGGATTGTCACCCGCATCACCTGCACCTGTTGCTGCTGTGTGCTGGCCCCCGGAGCCAACAGTCCTCCAGAGAGAGGGGGGCAGAGGCGCCCAGACTATTGAGTGACAGAATTGCTCCAGAGAGACCAGATGGATGAGGTGGATGAAACCAACTTCCTGGATCCTGACTTCGACCAGAGTGGACTCAGCTGCAGGACGACGCGCTCCAACTACCAAAGGCCGCGGGCTTCTCCACGCAGAGTCCAGCTGAGAGGCCCCGCCTGAAACCAGAGACTGTTTTCCCAGGAAACTCACTCCCCTTTTCCCTGAGATGATTCTTAATAAATTGTTATGAATTTTATAATAAAAGTGAGATGCTTCTTAAAAATAAATAAACGACAAAAAAAAACAACACCTAGTAAGTAGCTTATGCAGTTGCTTATGGACGTGCCTAGGTTGCTTTCCATTTTCAACGGACTTCTTTAAAACATGATTTTAGTGGACACTAGTAATTCCTTCCCCATCACGGTTGTTATACAAAAATATACTTCCGTGTACCATTTGTTTAACCGTAAGAACTTTGTTTCTCAGGGTTGTGAGTTAGAAAATGGTGACACTGGGAGCCTGGGAGTAGGTGTAAAAGATAAAATAGATGACAGTCCTGGAAGAAAGGTTTAACATTTAATCTGGGGTTTCAAATATATTCTCCTGTCTATGAGAAGGCGAGACCCAGTTGAGACACTACCCAGAGGAGATGGCGGGTCCTGCTTCACCTTGAAATGGTGGTGGGCAAGTGACACTGAGTGTGCCTACGCACCCTTCTGCGGAAGAGCAAGGGCCACACGGAGCATAGCAAACAGCCATCCTGCCCCGTGTCTTAGACTCCCTGCAAGAATCAGAACGCTCATGTCATTATAAAAAGTGGAAAGAAGTTCGCATGCTTATCCTCAGTAGTAAGAAATGCTACAAGCATTTCACTAAAACCAGAGGGAAATTGCAAAAGGTTTCTAGTTTTAGAGGATGGAAACAGAACTTAATAGTAGACAGCCACTACTACAGATTTAATATTTATCAATTATCATTGGTAAATTAAAAGTAGAAATGCCATATGATTCAGTAGTAATCCTATGTGTGTGTGTTACTGGGGATTGAACCTAAGGGCATTTTGCCACTGAACTACACCCCCAAACCCTTTACTTTTTTTTGGCTGTACTAGGGAGGGAACCCAGGGGCATTCTACCTGTGAGATATACCCCCAGACCTTTTTAAGATTTTTTTTTGTTTTGAAACAGGGTCTCACTAGGTTGCTGAGGGTATCACTAAATTGCTGAGGCTGACCTCAAACCTGTGATCCTTCTTTCTCAGCCTCCCAAGTACTGGGATTACAGGTGTGTGCCACCATACCCAGCTAATTTTTTAAAACTTTTGAGACAGGGTCTCACTAAGTTGCTCAGGCCTCCTCCTGGGTATTTATTCAGAAGAACTGAAGAGCTACCTGCAGTCCTATGTTCATTACAGTGTTATTCACATAATCAAGAGGTGGAGATAACCTAAGTGTCCATCCATGGATGAATATGAATGCAGAAAGGAAATGTGGTAAATGCACACAATGGAATATTTTTCTTTTTTTTTTTTTGCGGTACCGGGGATTGAATGCAGGGGCGTTCTACCTCCGCGCTACATCCCCGGCCCTATTTTTTATACTTTATTTTGAAACTGGGTCTCACGAAGTTGTGGAGGGCCTCACTAAGGAGAGAGAGAGAGAGAGAGAGAGAGAGAGAGAGAGAGAGAGAGACAGGGAGAGAGAGGAGAGAGAGAGAGAGACAGAGAGAGAGAGAGAGAGAGACAGCTGAGGCTGGCCGTGAACCCGGATCCTCCAGTCTCCGCCTCCCAAAGTACTGGGATTACAAGCGTGCGCCACGATGGAATATTTTTCTGCCCCAAGAGAAGGTCATCCTGTCGTGCTATGACATGGATGAACCTGGAGAATGATGAGAAGAAGCCAGTTGCAAAGGGACAAATGCTACATGATTCCTGTTATGTAAGGTGACTAAAGTAGTCAAATTCATAGAAATAAAGGGGAAGTGGAGAGTTTTTATTCAATGGAAACAGAGTTTCAATGATGCAAGATGAAAAAGTTCTTAGAGCTCTTCTGAGCAGCATTGCGCCTGTAGTTGACCATGCCGTGCTGTGTCTGCACTCAGAAGTTGGTTGAGAGGGTAGATTTCATGTGATGTGCTTTTCACCATAGTAACCATTAGTAATTTATTTACTCCATTTTTTGCCGATAGGCTTAATTTTGTACATATAAAATGTTACAATGGCATTCGTATGTTTACTTGTAATGGTTCCTGTCTCACCTGATTTTTGCCTTTGTATTTCTCAAAATTACAACATACTGTGGGGCCCTTAAGAGACTAGTGCTCATGGCTGGAGTGGGGCACGACACTAATGCCAGCTTCTTAGAGTAATTGTATGTGGTTGTAATAAAAATTAAACTAATAGTGCAGCTGAGGCTATAATGTGAATGCTCTTCTAAAAGTGTTTTACTGTAGAAGACATGGAATTAAGTGGGAGCTTTTTGATTAATTGCTTTCACGGCTGGCTACCCCTTCATTGCATGTGTTTACAACCAATTCTCAGAAATAATTTTTGCTCTTCAATATGAGTACACAAGGTCAGGAGAGTGACTCAAAAACGTAAGCTTGCGAGAACAGAATATCAATACGATTAAAATTATTTCAGGTCTCAAAAAAACATTGTTGATTAAAATAACTCATTCACTTTTTTTTAGTACTTCTTGCTTTAATAAAATCTACTTTCCCCCTCTCCACAATAGAATAAAAAACATATTTTGTGTGTGTTTGTGGTTCTGATAGTTTCTGAACAGACCAGTGACCATGGTCTCTTTGAACAGGAGGTGCTGGCTTCAATTTTGTAGGTTTTCACTGTTTTTTGAAAATGGATCTGATCATTTATAATAGGGATTGCATTTTTAAAAAGTCTAATTGTTCAAAGCATCCTCTAGATCAAGAATTATTATTATTGGTACTGGGGATTGAACCCAGGGGCATTCTACCTCTGAGCTGCATCCCTAGCCCTTTTTTTTAATTTTTTATTTTGAAGCAGGTTCTCGCTAAGTTGCTGAGGCTGGCCTGGAACCTGTGATTCTCCTCTCTCAGCCTCCCAAGTACTGGGATTATAAGTGTGCGCCACCTCACTCAGTTTAGACCAATAATTATTAATAAGAAGCCACTGAGGATGGTTGGAACGAGTCTCAGGATTCTGTAAAGATTGTCACAGTTACTGCTTCTAGACCATCAGGGATGAACCGTTGCTGTCTCTTGTCTTTTTGAAGAAGAAGAGGCTGAAGTCTGAGGCCTAGCTGACAGTGCCATAGAATGCTGGAAACCCAGGCTGGAAGGCAGAAGACCTGGGACACTGGGTTGGAGCGTCTGTGACCTTGGCCTCTGTATCAGTCAGCGTGGGCTGCTATAACAAAGTGCCACAGCCAGGGCGGCTTGAATCACAGAGGGCTACTGCTCACAGCTCTGGAGGCTGATGGACTGAGATGGAAGTGCTGGTTGATTTAATTGTTGTTGAGGGCTCTCTCCCTGGCTTACAGACAGCCATCTTCTCTCTACATCCTCACGTGGCCTTTCCTTGTGCGTGGACTTGAGAGAGCCCGCTCTTGAGTCTTCTCTTCTTTTGTGTGTGCAGTACTGGGGATCAAATCCAGGGGCATTCTACCTCTGAGCTAAACCCCCAGCCCTATTGTATTTTTATTTTTTGATTCAAGGATGCCCCTGGGTTTAATTCCAGTACCACATAAAAAAAAGGTAGATTCTTTGCTAGGTTGATGAGAGTCTCACTACTTGCTGAGGTTGTCTTTGAACCAACAATCCTCCTGTCTCAGCCTCCCAAGTACTGGGATTACAGGCGTGTGCCACCATGCCCGGCTCTCCTTTTCTTTTAAGGGCCCTAATTCCATTGTGAGGACCCCACCTTCATGAACTCGTCTAACCCTAGATACTTCCCAAAGGCCCCACCTCCACATTCCATCACACTGGGGTCAAGGCTCTGGCATATGAATTTTGGAGGGAGGGAATGCCACCCGTAGCAGCCACCCTTTGTTACCTCTCCTCTGGAAGATAATCTGAGCTCTGATTCTCTGGAGCACTTTCAGGACAAGAGTTATTTCTCTGCATCTTGTGTTTAATATCTGAAAAGTGATTCTTACCAGTAACTTCTCAGGAATGTCTATTTATCGAATTGCATGTTATAAAAGACCTGATCTATTTGATTCCTTAGATGTAAAAGTTAACCCAACGTGCATTTTAGGGACCACTCTCAGTTTTTACTGAGAAATTCTTACTACAAACACACATTCTTATTATCATTCAAAATTCCTTTTAACTTGTGGGGTCCACTTGGTGTAGTAGAAAGAGCTATTATCTAGATATCTTCAGATCTTATCTGGATGTTTAGGTGTCTAGAAGCTCAGGTTCTAGCTCTGGGTCTGGAACTTACAAATCTAAACTGCCACTTTTTCTATATTTTTTTTCTTTAATGTTGTACTGGTTACCAGGGGTATTCTACCTCCAAGCTACACCCTCAGTCCTATTTTATTTTTTTAATTTGAAATAAAGTCTTGCTAAGTTGCTGAGGATCTATCGCTGAGGTTGGTCTAGAACACGTGATCCTCCTGTCTCAGCCTCCCAAGTCCTGGTATTAGAGATACCACTATGGGTTTTAGACCCTGAAACTGGGATCTCTGGGAGTAAGCATTGTAGGTCATTTTGTGCTAGGAGAGACAAGGACATGGCCTGGGCTTTAGACAGTTCCTCCTTATCTCAACATGTCACATTTGTGGTACATTCTAGTTATTCTGAGAATTTCAAGCATGGGGGGGGCTATCTGGGTAGGGTAAGGCTATCTGGGAACCTGTCCTCCTGCAAATAGAAAGAACACGGATGCCCAGAACTAGGGCTCTCTCTCTCTCTCTCTCCTCTAATATGCCATTATTCTCCCAAATTGCTTTCCTCCATAGGATTAGAACTATGACATGATGACCGTTAAACACCATGGTGACATTAGACATCCATCTTCCTGATTTCCTCTAGCTTCAGCTGAACAGAACTGGATAAGGTTCTGATTGGCCTACTGGCCTCCTGGGCCAGCTTGATGAGCCTCTCTGGGGCCAAGAGCTTCTCCTGGACCCTTGTGGTCACAGGGATGCCACCATGCCGTTCACACATGGACCAGCTGCCGGAGTGAAGCAGTTTCCCCAAAGAAGGGAGAGTAAAGACACAATGGCTACAGCAGTGCCAGCTGGTAGCCACCCTCATCTCTCAGTCTGTTTCTACTCAAGAGAGAGAGAGCCTCACACCCCTCTTTATGGCTCCGTGGAGCTTCTCTTTACAGCCCACCACACATAGCTGCATGGGTAGATCACATTTTATTGAAGGGCTGGGGAAACTAAAGGGACGAGCACCATATGTTGGGAAGAAATGACAGTCATGTGCTGACATTGCTCCTGGTGTAATCGCAAGCACGTGGCTAGTCAGCCTCCCATGGGGCCCTGTGCTGTTAGTCAGTGTCCGCCTGCAGGACCCTAGGCCTTTATGCTGCGTGCGAAGCCCCACCTTGACTTGCCACCTGGCTTCGGGGGAACCTATCACAGAGATTGCTATGCTTCAGCATACGCCTTTCTCCTCCTAACAGTCTCAGCAGGTCAGCGGAGGAGTGGCAGCCAGGGGCTCAGGGAGGAAGCTCTCCAGAACTGTCGAGGCAATGGTACCACTGCCTCCATCTATCCAGTGTCAGACTCTGTGACGCACTGCCCTGGCAGACGTGCCAAGACTGGGCTTTGCTCCCTGCCTACCAGCGTGAGCGGCAGAAGTGTGCAGGCACTCACAGTCCTGATTGTGTAGCAGGAAGGAGGAGATTAATATTTTCTTCAGTTTCACAACTACAAGTCCTACTAACTCACTGTGGAATTCTGTTCACCTTGATTTTCACATCATTTTCCTGTGGATCTGTAGGGAATAATAAATAGTTACACTCAATGACTGGTTGGCTCTTGAAAAGATCTCTTGGCTACTGAAAATATCCTGTCAATACGCTAATATTTCTGCCTATGGAATTAATTTTTCTCCTCTTCCTCCTCCTTCCTGGGAATTGAACACAGGGGCATTCTACCTCCGAGCTATACCCCCAGTCCTTTTTATTTTGAAACAGGGTCGCACTAAATTGCTGAGGGTCTCACTAAGTTGCTGAGGCTGGCCTCGAACATGCAATCCTCCTATCTCAGCCTCCCAAGTACTTGGATTACAGATGTACATCACCTTGCCCAGTTACAGGATTAATTTCTTAAATGAGGATCATGCTTCCTCATCTCTGACTGGGGAAAAGAGGTTGGTTCCCCCCCCTCTCCATTATGCAAGTTATTTTGCTTTGGGCATCCACAACAAGCTTGAAAATTTCTTTAAAGTTTATGGTGTTTATCTTAGAATCAATGTAAACTTGAATTCTACTCCACTATGTATCTGTTTACTTTATAAATAATGTTTTAAAGTACTTTCTATTGAGGAAAAGATTTCCGGAAAAGATATGTCATATTTATCTCAGTGTCCAATTATCCTCTAGCTTTGAGGAATTCTTGGCCTTGAGTTTGAGGAACCCTGCTATGGAATTACAGACTTGCAACCCCTGCCCTCAATCTCCAATCTTCTGGAGCAACATTGAGAGCTCAAGTCTTTGTGAAATTGAGTCTTCGGGTCCTAGAACCTCATCTAGATCCTAGAAGGTGACGAATGGAAAGGAACCTTCCAGACAAGCTCAGGACAGCTGGAGTTCTCTGCAATGTCCTTCGGCGTAGGTAGTACCCATTCCTTCTTTCAACAACTCCCTGACTTGGGGCTCCAGCTTTGCTCCAGCTTTGTGTCCTCATCGGCCTCCTGTGAATCTCTGATTTTGATGGTGCTCAGCTGAGTCCAGCACCGCTAACTCCCGGCCAACTCTGAATATTCCTGTAGGAAGCCAGAAGCCAGCAGGCGGCCAGCCTGGTTGGGGACATCCCCATGTCTCTGGGTCTGCTGGATGCTTTTGGCTGCCCAGTATCCATTCACTCTTCTCATAACCACACCCAGTATCCCCCGGGGAGCCACCTCTAATACTCTTTCATTCCATCTCCTTCCGGTGGTTTTGACTCCTTCGACGTGTGAAACATATGACTCAGGTCGGGGCAACCAGGATGGTCCCACTCCATGATCAGGGCCAGATGTGATACAGTCGGAGCAGATAAGATGAAATCCTATTGTGCTGGGAGTGGTGGTGCACGCCTGTAATCCCAGTACTTGGGAGGCTGAGGCAGGAGGACTGTAGGTGCAAGGCCAGCCTGGGCAATTTAGTTAGACACTGTTTCAAAATAAAAAAATAAAGGCTGGGGTGTAGCTTGGAGGTAGAATGCCCCTGGGTTCAACCCCCAGTTAAAAAGAAAAGAAAAGGAAAGAAATCCTTAATGCCTGGAATACATACAGTCTAGAGCTTCTGTAGAACTCGTGTCTCAGGAAAGGAGACAATATCTGAAAATAAGGCCAAAACACAGAATAGGCCCTGGCCGTGTAAGAAAGAGAAACATTCCTAGCAGGGTTATTGGACATTTACAGAAAACTGTGCTTGAAGCCAAGACTGCTCCTGAACTTTTCAGTTATCTTAGCCAATACAGACTTTCTGTCGCTGTCTCTCTGTCTCTTTTATTTTCTAAGCCTGTTTAGGTGAGAGTTTTGTTCCTTTGGAACTGAATGAATTCTATGTTCCATGGAAGCAGAAGTCTTGTTTCCATGGGCCATGAAGAGTCTCCCACGGCCATCCCGATGGCTCATCGGGACCAAGGTCCAATGTCGGATATGCGTCTTGTCACTCCTATGGAGCAGAACGTGACGCTGGCTTCGGATTGGTGAACAAGGTGAGTTCTTTCCCATTCTCGCCTTTCCCAGAGGGCGGCTTGATGGCGGCTGTCTTGTTCTCTTCCTTCCATTGTACACTAAGTGTGTCGGGGGTCGTTAAAATGATATTTAATTAGATTTGGATCATCTCCTCTTGGAGAAGCAGTGAGGGTATTTTAAGTGTGTGCAGACAATTTGCAAGGTGTGAGAGGAAGGATGTGTGGGTGTGTGTCCTGGGCAGCCAAAAGGGGTGGAATGTAATGGAGTTCAGTTATAATTTTCCACCCAGTCACTGTTCGCCCTCACGCTGATATCCGCATGTAATTTCCCCCCGAAGGTCTCCTCTTTCCAACTCCCTTGATTACATATCCACATCTAGATATCCTATCTGCACCTGACCCAAACAAAGCCAAAGAAACATGCTGGGGCTTTTGCTAGACTCTCTTTCTCTTTCTAGCTAAAACTGAAGCCTTTTTATTTGGAAGGGGGGTACCAGGGTCATTCTCTGAGCTATACCCCATCCCTCTTTAATTTTTTATTTTGAAACAGGGTCTTGCTAAGTTGCTGAGATTGGCTTCACTAAGTTGCTGAGGCTGGCCTTGAACAGGCAATCCTCCTGTGTCAGTCTCCCAAGTACTGGGATTACAAGTGTGCATCACCACACCTGGCAAAACTGAGGCTTAACAGAGAGAAGAAAAGGACTGGAATGGCTATAGCCATCTTGCAACCACAGAAGAAGAACTTATTTGAGTAGAAAGTCAACATATAGAGGAGAGAAGATCAGCGCCAAAAGAGCAGTGCTGGATCTTGATACCCTGAAGGAGATGTCCTGAAAGAGAGCTTTCTTGCTTGGGTGATGAAGGTAGTTTATTTGGGAGGTAATTCCTGGAAGCAGAAATAAGGGGATCAGAATAATGAGAGAGGAAGGGTCAGTCCCACTGGGGATCTGCTGAGGAAGTGTGTAGAATGCAACTCAAAAGTGTCCCATCAGGAGACAGGGAATCTGTGACATTACTGCTCCCAGTTGATGAGATGAGTTCTGTCCTTGAAAGATTTGAACCCCAAATCTAATCTATGCTAATCTAAGCTGGAAATTAAGTTGAGAGGTGCCACAACAGAATGTGGGGAGGTAACCTGAGGACTTTTGCCCTAGATTCATTCTTTCCAGAAAAATATCACATAAGAGGTGTTTTTGCCCGGGAGTCTGTAAATAATTGTGTGTGCCTGTGTGGAATAGTCAGTAAATTTAAAAATTGTTTGGCTGACAGCTGTCTTGTCAACCAGATATACCGCAGCCTTTTGTTTCTGTGGATTCCACATCCTTGAATTTAACCTACACCCCAGCCCTATTTTTTATTCTTTATTTTGAAACAGGTTCTCACTAAGTTGCGGAGGGCCTCACTAAGTAGCTGAGGCTGGCCGTGAACCTGCGATCCTCCTGTCTCAGCCTCCCAAGTACTGGGATTACAAGCATGCGCCACCACGCCTGGCTGAAAATATTTTTAAATAATTACATCTGCATCAAATATGTACAAATTGTTTCCTTATCATTTTTCCTAAATAATAAAGCATAGCAACTATTTATATAGCATTTACATTGCACTAGGCTTTATAAGTCATCTAGAGACGATTTAAAGTATAGGAGAGGTTCTCTGCAAATACTATGCTATTTTATAGAAGGGACTTGAGTGCCCATGAATTTTGGTATCTGAGGGGAGTCCTGGAGTCATGATCCCACAGAAACTGAGATAGAACTGTAATAGTTTCTGTCTTGGCCTGGAGATAAATCTGAGAGCAGAGTGGGTGTGGAATCTGTGTAGACTGATGAGATCATTACTTCAATTGCTGTGCACTGTGAGGCCTCAAAACTGCAAAGCTGTGATTACCTAACTCTGGGGTGTAAACGTTTGCTTTGGGAAAATGGCCAGTGGGACAGCAGACAGGGAATAGGCTGAGTGTGTGCTTATGTGTGTGTGTGCAAGTGTGTTAGAGCTGGATCTTCCCCTGGAACGCCCTTTCAGGCCACCTCCTTACCCAACAGACAGTGAAGGCCATTCTCACTGGTAGCCATGACTTCCCAGGGTTATTGCTAACATTGCAGACACAGCCAACCAGCTGTGTCTTCTTTCTTCCATGTTCTCTGTTTAATAGTTTGAACGCTTTTGCTTTTAAATGACCTCAGTAAAAGTGAAAGCAATTGCATTCTGCCATGAAAGTTGTTTTGTCTTTAATCAAAAATGTCTTGTGAAGTAGAAGTCCATTGCCTCTCCCATAGAATTAAATGACTCCCTTTCTCTGTTCCTTCTCAACATGGAATAGGAGGGAGCAGAGGCCTCTTCAATCCTGTTCCTCCCCAGCCACCCAATTTTAGACGTTTATCTCACTCTTTCAAATCCTGACAATACTTTTCTATATTCCTCAAAGGACCTGGCATTCAGGAAGGGATGGTTCTGCTAAAATAACCAGTGGCTATATCCAGGGAAAGGAGAGCCCAAACTTCAGGGTTGCAGTTGTGCTATGACTCTATTCTGCAAAATATGGATTGTGGCCTATAGAATTTTCTGGAAGCTCTGCATTTGAGATGGTGCCCTTTGCTACAATAACTGTAAGATGTTCAGTTAGGACAATGGATGACCTGGAGAGTTATCTTAATCCCTGACTTCTCTTGGGAAACATCCACATGGACTTCATGCTATTTCCTGGGCCTATAAGAGTACTTAGTGTCAGACCATCTTCCAAGATGGCTTATGTCATGCCCTCCTGCATTGAGACTCCATTCTAGCTACAGTAATTCACAAATAGATATGATTTAGCCTCAGAGAGGCTGGGGACAGCAGTGCACACCTGTAATCCTTGTACTTGGGAAGCTGAGACAGGAGGATCCCAGGTTTGAGGCCAGCCTCAGCAACTTCACAAGTCTCTCAGCAACTGAGCGAGACTCTGTTTCAAAATAAAAAATAAAAAGGGCTAGGGGTATAACTTGGAGGTAGAATGCTCCTGGATTCAATCCCCAGTGCCAAAAAGAAAAAAAAAGACCAGAAAAAGAAAAAGAAAAAAATATCTTTATAGTGCATCCTACCCATCCTAGTTCTGGAAAGCATTATCCAAATTCCACCATGTCCTCAGTTTATCCTGGAAGAGCCTTTCAGTAGCTGTATTAATGATAGACACAAAACCAGATGGAATATCAGTAACAGAGAATCTTATAGGCCAGCCAAGAATACCTGCAGCACGGCCTTCAGGGCACCAACAAGCTGTTCAAAGCACAAGGTTCCAGAAAACAGGAGAGATCACTTAAATGGGAGATGTTGCTAGCTTCCTTACTGTCAAAGCTATATCTCTTGTCTCCGCTGAACACTGGAAGACTGTTTCCAAGGGCAACCTGAGTTACAGCACAATTACCACCGGGGCATCTTACTTCACCCATTTCCTCCTGTCGCCTGCATCTTCTCTATCTCTACCCCACCCTCCTCTCATCTTTTTGTTCAATGCTATGAAATCAGAATACACATTGGGAAAAACATCTGGTTCTACCAGCACCATGGCATAGTTATATAGTAGGGCTCCAACAAATATTTATTAATAAATTAAGACACGCTTGTTTACATATTTTTGGCAGACATTTATAACATTCTTAGACATCTAGTGCATTAAATGAACCAACCTCACCTCTTTAGTTTGGAGCGCTGCTTTAAAACACAGAATTTTTCTGGGATTCTGGATTATTTCCCACTCAAAGACTCTTCCCAGCATATTCCTCCTTATTTGTACCTGATCATATTAAAGGACATGTCTCTTCGAAGCTCTGCATCTCAGAACTTCCATTTTGGGTTGTAATTTCTTGAAAGCAATTACATTCAATTTTATACGAATTCATTCTTACTTTTGGATACAAGAAATGCAAGTTAAAAGTACAAAAGAGAACCAAGCACGTCTACCTCATAAGCAGGACAATTTAATAACTATTGAAAATCCAGTGCTTTGGGAGGTGGAGAACGGAGGATCCGGGTTCACAGCCAGCCTCAGCTCTCTCTCTCTCTCTCTGTCTCTCTGTCTCTGTCTCTGTCTCTCTCTCTCTCTCTCTACTTAGTGAGGCCCTCTGCAACTTCGTGAGACCCGGTTTCAAAATAAAGTATAAAAAATAGGGCCGGGGGTGTAGCGCGGAGGTAGAACGCCCCTGGGTTCAATCCCCAGTACCGCAAAAAAAAAAAAAAAAAAGAAAAATAGAGAATTTAGATCAGGCTACTTCATTACAAAAAATATTCCATGTAAATAGTAATTTTATGCAGTCATTTAATTCACCTTATAATTTCCCAGCCTGTCTCCATTCCATTGGCCTAGTGTTGGAGTTGCTCTTGATTTAAATTTTCTTTTTGCTGATATAGTTGTTTTTTTTTTTTTTGCGGTACTGGGGATTGAACCCAGGGGCATTCTACCTCCGAGCTACACCCCCAGTCCTATTTTTTATACTTTATTTTGAAACCGGGTCTCACAAAGTTGCGCAGGGCCTCACTAAGTAGCTGAGGCTGGCCGCGAACCCGGATCCTCTGGTCTCAGCCTCCCAAGTACTGGGATTACAAGTGTGCGCCACCATGCCTGGCTGCTGATATAGTTTTGCTGAGCTGATTTCTAGATTTTCCTATTACTATCCTCAAATTCAGAGTATGGGCCAAGTAGAAAATGAAATTACTGTTACATTCCCTAAGTGTCTCTAAATGCTAATCTGTGGCCTCAGCTAAAGATTGGTGCTGATGAATATGTGCCCAAACAATGGATGATCCTCTATGTGGGAGAGAGAAGTATAGCTCGCTTCTTTGTCCAGGTGGGGTTGGCTGTTCTGTTCAACAATATACTATATAGGCGATCACGACCTGCCTACAATAGAAGAGCCAAATAAACAATATTGGTCTTAAAGTTCACTTTTCCAATGTGGTGATGAATCGGTTTAATTGTTGGCTCAGAAGTGCTCTCAGTGTCTGGGCAAGACAGTTCTTTGGTGTGAAGGACTGTCCTGTGCATTGCAGGGTATACAGCATCCCTGGGTCCTACTCAGGTGCCTGTTTCACCTGCTGGTTACCATGACAACCAAGACGGTTCCCATATCTTGGTTGCCCTAAAGGAATAAGAACTTATTTTCAGGAGAGTGTCTGGGAATTACATGGAAAAATCCATATTTACCTTCATGAAGAATCCTGGGAGATAGACATAAGATAAATAATACCTATTCTCTACTAGAAGAAGTTGATTCTGTATAATGTGATTTGGGTTCTAGATTGGTCAAACTCTTGGCCCAGAAAATTCTCCTAAGAGACTACACATGCCTAATTTCATTTCAAGACTGGATTTTGTCTCTAAAATTTACCCTAAACTCTTCTCCTGGTGGGGACTGGAAATAGATACATAGATTGAAAAGGGTCTTGTCTCTATGGAGCTTGTGTTGAGTCTCTGGATTCTCTTGTCTGGGACTAGGTTCAGGGGGTGGGGCACTAGTGTTCATAATGTACTTTTTAATTCCTCTGTAGGAATCCTAGCATAGGGCTGCAACTGACCATATAAGCTGTGTTATCTGTTGCTGGTGGATGGTGAAGAAATCCTGGTTTTGTTAGGAAACCAAATTTTCAAGACTAGTCAAAACTTAAGGGACCAAATGCTTATTACATGTGATTATCAAAATGACGCATTGTTTTCAAATGCTGTTGACAGGGGTCTTGGAACTGTATGTTCAAAATCACAGTGCGCTCATGGGTGGAAAAAATTTCAATCTACGTTACTGTTAGAGAAAATTGTAGCTCTTTGTTTCTTCTAAAATAGAATGGATCACATTTCTAATGCCTTTGTGGCTATATCATGTTAATAAAGATAGTTCAAATATATGGCCCTAACCGTGGTTAGATAGTATTTATACAATAGGGCAGGTGGTAAGTCCCTGCAGATAGCTCTTTCTGGAGAGGTTTAACACTCAATTATTGAGTATGCATTATGGGTAACATATTGCTAGGTGCTGAAGGAACATGAAAGAACATATCCTGTAAGATATGCTTGTTTCCTTCTAACCAAGAGTTTCAGTGAGATGCATGCACACAAGGGGAGGCTAAGAAGCAATATGAGGCAGTTTAGGATGATGTATTACCATTTTGTGTTGCTATATAAAATACCCGAGGCTGGATATTTTATAAAGAAAAGCTTATTTAGCTCACAGTTCTGGAGGTGCAGGAGCAGGTGCTGGCATCTGCTCAGCTCTTGTGAGGGCCTTCTTGCTACATCACAACATGGTAGATAGTATCATGGTGGAAGACCGTGGAAGAGGTGATACAGGAAGTAAGAGAGAGCAAGCTGGGACAGCCAGACTCATTTCCTAACAACGGACTCTCAAGGTTCTACTCTAGTGCCACCAGAGCAGGAACTCCTGCGTGATAGCATTAATCCAGTCACGAAGGTGGCGCCCCCATGACCCAATTGCCTCCTTCTAGGCACCACTTCTTAAAGCATCTGCTGCCTCCCCAAACCTGCACACTGGGAACTGAGCTTCCAGCAAATGAAACTTTGGGCGACACACTCAAACCATATCCAAACCATAGCACTGGTCAATGTGGCAGCATTAGAAAGCATTCTGTTGGCTTCGCCATGTCACAGTGGCTTTATCTCCAAGCCACACTGCTTCATGTGCCACATTAGTATTGTCTAGCTGTGGATTTGAATTACTACAGCTAAAGGAATCATTTTAATATATGCTTCTAAGTGCAGATTCAATGTTTTGGGATAAAACCTCCTGCATTATAGTAGAAAAAATTTTTTCCAAATAAGGGAAAATCTGAGCTATCTGAGCACCTTTGGGACTACATTGCTCAGAATAGTCACGTTTCCCAGGTAGCTATGGGTACAGTCCTTCGAAGTGGTGGGGTAGAATACTTTCTATAGTTTAATATCTTGAATGTAATTACTTTTTTTGAGGTGCTGAGGAATTGAACCCAGGGCCTTGCACATGCTAGGCAAGCACTCTATCACTGAGCTATATCCACAGCTCTAATTACTTGCTTTTGATTCAGGGTTTCTACATTTCAGTCCTACTTTAATTCAGTAAACATTTATTGATGGCAGTTCTGGATAACAGTAAGACTTCTTAGTGAATCTCTACCTTTCTGGGGTCACAGACTAGACCAGTGACTCTCAACTTTGGCTAACTATCAGAATCACCAGGCAAGTTTAAAAAATAGATACCTGGGCCTCATTTCAGACCAATTAAAAATGGACCTCTGAGACTGGGATCCAGGTATCTTTTTTTTTTTTTCTTGGTAGTTCTAGGGATCAAATCCAGGGCCTCATGAGTGCTAGGCAAATACTCTACAACTGAGTTATACCCCCAGCCAAGATATCACTTAAAACAAACAAACAAACAAATAAACAAATAAATGAGCAACTCCTTAGATGACTTTTTTGTGTGTGTGGTACTGGGAATTGAACCCAGGGACATTCTACCTCTGAGCTACCCCGCCAGCCCTATTTTTTTTTTATTTTGAAACAGGGTCTTGCTAGGTTGATGAGAGTCTCACTACTTGCTGAGGCTGTCCTCGAACCTGCGATCCTCCTGTCTCGGCCTCCCAAGTACTGGGATTACAGGTGGGTGCCACTCTGCCCGGCTTCCTTAGATGACTTTAATGGGCTTCTGAGGGCACTGATCTAAGCAAACACAGACCAAAACAACAAGACAACAATAGTAACAATAACCTGATAAATATTATAATAGAGGTACATGTTGAGTATCCCCAATCCCCAAGTATCATATAGTCCCATAATGTGAATTAATACTCCCAGATCTGAAAATTTTTGAGTGCCAACATGATGCCACAGGTGGATAATTCCATGCCTGATCACATATGATGGGTGCAGTCCTAAAGCAGGTGCACTGAAAATATTATATGAAATTACCGTCATGCTATGTGTACAAGGCGTGTGTGAAACATTAATGAATTTCATGTTTAGGCTTGGGTCCCACCCCCAATATATTTCATTATGTATGTGAAAATATTCCAAAACCTGAAAAAAGATCCCAAATCTGAAACCCTCTGGCCCCATGCATTTCAGATAAGGGATACTCAATCTGAATAAATAAAATGTAAAGAAAGACTAGAAGAGGAGATTAATTCCCAATGGGAACATTGAAGAACTCTTTTTAGAGAATACACATTTGGAGTTGGTCCAGAGTGCTAGCATTTCGATTTCTTATGTTTGCCTTTCATAACTTTTTGCCATTTTTCTCCCATTATTAGGCTATTAGCTCTTTCTCATAGTTGTGAGTGTATGTCTATAGCAACCCAGCTCTAATGTAATATTTCTAAGCATCTGGGCTAGGAAATTTAATTTCTAAGTTTGTTGGAACTGAATATAAATTAAGAATAAATAGGTTCTACTTCCCACTAAAGGAACTAGGCCTCCTTGGAGGAATGGCCGCCTCCAGGTCTGGGGCAGGAAATGTATATGGTGAACCATCTTGTTATGCTGAGGAGCAAGGAAGCCATCAATGACTAATGAGGCTGTGCCACAAGGACACAGATGTCAGCTGGAGTGGGTTCCCACAGGCTGAGGAGGGGACAACTGGAGTATCAATAAGGATAATAACTGCAGTGGATTTAAATACTTAGATACAGGAATACCCAAGGTTTCAAAATGATATAAAAACAGCAAGAAACAAAGAAAAGCAAAACACCCAAATCTCAATGTTGAGTTGGAATTACCAGGGCACCAATTCATTATTCTAAAAATTCATAAATAAAGGGAAGCATCAAGTATTTCTCCTCTTCTTCTTCTATTTACCCTCTCAGGGAAAATAGTTATTGGGGAAAGTTCTTCAACTTTTTAAAAGCAAACTTCTAGTAATACATAAAGAAGGAATTAGAAAATCATATTTTGCAAGGGCTAATGAGTCTAGGGACAATGATCAGGAGATGCCTTCTCAGCTCACGACATGAATTAAGATATGTACTCCAAGATGTCTACACCTCGTGATATGACCTCAGCTACCCATAGATGTATACCAAGATATATACATCTCACGACATGAATAAGAGATGTATACCAAGATGTCTGCACCTTATGGTATGATCTCAGCTAACCATGAATGTATACCAAGCCAGTATGCAGTCAGTTGGGGTCACTCATGCGGCTATTCCTTCTGTAAGCTTAGCCAGGGCTGGAATGTTCAAGATTGCCCCTTTTTTGTGTGGCTTTGGGACTCGTTGTCACCAGAAAGCCTTTGTCCTCCTCCAGGTGGCCTCTCACCCTTCAGTCATCTGTCCTGAGCTGCTTTCTCTGGTGGCTATAAAGCACTCTCTATATAGTGCTTCCGATGTTGATAAGGACCCGGCAGAAGCTGACCATGTTGTCAGGTCCTTTGATGACTAAGCCTATAAGTGACACAGTGTTACCTCTGCCACCTTCTACTGGATGAAGCAAGTCATAGAGTTTAGGTTCTGGGGTAGGGAAATAGAGTCCAGCCCTTGATGGGAAGAATGGCTTTCCTTGGGAACAATCTATCATTGCCTGTCTTCCGGGCACACTTTGCATCCCTTCCACACGCAAAGGACAATTACCTCCCCATCTCTTCTGCCTGCCAGTGGAGACTCTCCATTTGGGCATTAGCTCAAAGTCCAGGCTCTTGTTATCGAAGTCAGGTCCTCAAGTGCAGCTCCTACTGATCTGAGATCTAAGAACTAAGAAGACGGGTTACCTCCCCTCCACATACCCAACGTACAATGGCGAGATTGTGGTAGGCACTCCTGGTCCAAAGGAAGACCAGGAAGCACATGACAGTCACTCTTCCATAGCTGTTCTGAGTCCAGACGGACAGGTGTCACTATTTCCCATAATCTGGGGTGGGAGGAAGAGGCGGGAGGAGTCGCTGGTGGTTGTCTTTGGAGACAGTGTATCACGGATGCTGAAGGCTTTAGGTGAAAGTTGGTGGAGAACTTCATGCTGGAGAGATTGGTTGACATGGCGTGAATCTTGGTAGCGCTCACAGGGGGACGGCCAGAGTTATGAGCCTCATGATGTAGGACAACAGAAAATGCATAGCATCACTTAGCAAGGAGTTTGGCCTGAAGATTGATCCTGGATCTACTCAAACATCCAGCCCTGATGACTAATTTCCAGGAAACACTGAACCAGAGGGACAAGTTAAATGGCGCAAAGAGGCAATTAGCCACACCCAAAACGTAGGGCATCTTGCAGGATAAATGACCTAGCTTCCTTAACAGAGAGGCATTTATTTATTTATTTATTTATTTATTTATTTATTTATTTATTGGTACTGGGGATTGAACCCAGGGACATTCTACCTCTGATCTCTACCCCCAGCCCTATTTTATTCTTTATTTTGAAACAGGGTCTCACTAAGTTGCAGAGGGCCTCACTAAGTAGCTGAGGCTGGCCACGAACCTGCGATCCTCCTGTCTCAGTCTCCCAAGTACTGGGATTACAAGTGTGCACCACCATGCCCGGCAACAGAGAGGCTTTTAGAGAATAAAAAAGAATTAAGAGGCATAACAATGAAATGCAATTTGTGGGCCTGATTTAAGTCTTGATTCAAACAAAACAACTGCAAAAAATCACACCTTTGAGACAATCAGAAAAATTTAATTAGAGCTTGGGTAGTAGATGATATTAAGGATTCTTATTAATTTTATTAGGTGGGATAAGGGTATGGCAATTATGTTAAAAAGTAAAAAGAGCTGGGCATGGTAGCATACACCTGTAATCCCAGTACTTGGGAGGTTGAGACAGAAGGATTGCAGGCTCGAGGCCAGTCTCAATACTTAGTGAGGACCTCAGAAACTTAGTGAGACCCTGTTTCAAAATAAAAAATAAAATAGGGCTCGGGGTGTAGCTCAGAGGCAGAACACCCCTGGGTTCCATCCCCAGTACCAAATAAAAAAAGGTAAAAAGAACTTTATCAATTGGGGATGCGTACTAAACTACTTATGAGTAAGGTACTTGAAGGCTTGGGCTTGACTAAATTTTTCCAGACAAAATAAATGGGACACGGTGAGGATAGGAAGGAAAATAACACAAATTGGTGAGATGTTGGTAATTGTTAAAGGCAAGAAATGTCTAAATGGAGGTTTTCTCCACTCTATGCAGGTTTGAACATCTCCATGGTAAAATAAAAAAAGAAAGATATTTCTTTTTTTGTGTGTGTGGTACTGGGAATTGAACCCAGGGGTGTTCTACCTCTGACCTATACCCCTAGCCTTACTTTACTTTTTGTTTTGAAATAGGGTCTCATTGAGTTGCTGAGGGTCTCACTAATTTGCTGAGGCTTGCCTTGAACCTGTGATCCTCTGTCTCAGCCTCCCAAGTACTGGGATTACAGGCATAGGCCACCATGCCTGGCTAACAACAGACATTTATTATATCACAGTTCTGGAGGCTGGAAGTCCAAGATCACGGTGCCAGAAGAGTTGGTTTCTGGTCCAGCCTTGTCTTCCTGGCCTGGAGACAGCCCACTTCTCTCCGCGCCCTCGCGTGGCCTTTCCTCGGTGCTGCATGGAGAGAGAGGGCCTGCTCCGGTGCATCTCCCTCTTCTTGTAAGGACACCAGTCCTATTGAATTAGGGCCCCACCTTTAAGACCTCATTTGCCCTTAATTATCTCCTCAAAGGCTCTATTTCCAAATATAGTTCCACTGGGGTTTAGGGCTTCAACCTATGAGAGAGAGAGAGAGAGAGAGAGAGAGAGAGAGTTTGTGTATGTGCGCGCGTGTATGTGGGGGGTGAGCAGCAAAATTCAGTCCATAACACAAGGAGAGAGGCTGCAGTTGAAACCAACCCTTAATCTTGGACTTCCAGCCTCCTGCACTGTGAGCAGATTAATTTCAGTTGTTTAAGCCACATGGTCAGTCTGTGGTATTTGTTACAGCAGCCCAAGCTGACGGATACACCGGCAAATGGGCTACCTGGGAGGATGAGGAGGCCTGGTAGAAAGAAGCTGGGGGTAGACTTAGGGTGGAGGAAGGAGGCAAAAGAGACCAGCTGGAGAGAACACACACTTATCTCAAAGAAGGGCCTGGGTGGGGCTGTTCAGAAATAGGAAAGGATGAGGGGGCGCCTGAGGAGCTAACAATTGTGTTTTATGAGAAAGAAAGGGGGAGATTTCACATCCTGCTAAGCCCAGGATGACCCAGGCCAGCTTGCAACCAGATGACCAGCAAGACAATCTCTCCCCTTCCATTCCCTCCTCCCTTGTCCCCACCCCCTGAGAGCCGGGGAGGAGGAGTGGAAGCATGGAGGGACATGGCGGGACGGCGAGGAAGCCCCTCTGATTCTCCTTGCCCAGCCTAGGGGTCAGGCTGCAGCGACCTGGGCTGGAGAGGGGAGTTCTAGCTTCAATCAAGTTGGGAGTTTCATGTGGCACTCACTGCACCTCTTAATTGCCAAAATGGGTGTGTTTTGTGACTTGATGTGACCAGAAGACATTTCATTGACCAGTGAATTCATGGGGCTGGTCCCCGATTTCATCCAAGGGAATAGGGAAGAACTAAACTCATAGATAGGATGATTAGCAGGAGACAAAAAAAAGCTTTTTTTTTTTAGTCCTGTCCATCCCACATAATGGGATTACACAGGTTTCCCTCATTCTTAGATTAAAATTCAAAATCTAAAGCCTGTGTGCCTTCATTTTCTGGAGATCTTGCCTTTGCTCATCAGGTTCTAGCCACAGCAGCCTTTGACTTCAAGCGCCTGCCCCAGGGCCTTTGTACAAGCTGTTTCCAGTCTAGAACATTCTCAGTCTTTACCTGCCTCACACCTGTTCACCCTTCAAGTTGCATCTCCGATGTCGCCTCCCTAGAAGGGCCTCCCCGACTCCTCCAACGTAGAAGACGTCTTCTTGGTTGTTTCCTCATGTAACTCTGCCCTTTTCCTTCATATCTTCACGTAGTACATTTTTACATATTTATTTGAGTCTGAATTTGTCAGTGTCTGCCACTGGGCTCTGACCTCCAGGAGGGCAGGAACTGTCCCTCTCTCTCATCATCACCGTTTCCCCGGTACCTAGCATAGCACCTGGCATATGGTAAGTGCTCAGTACACAGTTTTTGAATGAATGTGCTGGCAGTAGAAAGCAGGCAGGAAAAGGCCTGTGGAGTACCTCTTGAAACACAAGACTGGACACATTTTTGTTACCCCTGAGGCAGGGTTTCTCAACCAGGACGTGATTAACATTTGGGGCTGACAACTCATTTGTGGGGGCTTCCCTGTGCATTGTAGGGTGCTTAGCAGCTTCCCTGGACTCTACCCATTAGGTGTCAGTAGCATGCACCACCTCACCCCCTAGACATAATGAGCAGGGATGTCTCCAGACATTACCAAATGTCCCCAGAAGGGGGAGGAAGCTAGATGACCCTGGTTTGGGAGCCACTGTTTTAAGGAGGCTGAGGTTGGGAAATAGAGACAGGCCTCTATTTTTATCTCTGTATACTTTTGTAGTGTGCAGAACTTTCACAGAAAGCAAGTATTTCTTCTGCTAAAAGAAAATTAGGGGAGCCAGGTGTGGTGGCACATGCTTGTAATCCTAGTTCTTGGGAGGCTGAGACAGGAGGATCCCAGGTTTGAGGCTGACTTCAGCAACTTAGTGAGACCCTCAGCAACTTAGCAAGACCTTGTTTCCAAATAAAAAATAAAATAGGGCTGGGTAATGACTGTCAAGTACCATCTAGAGGAAGGTCACTGAACAAGCACGTGCAAGTGCTGTTGGTGACCTGTGGGCACTTTCAGCGGTGGGCTGAGCATATGAAACAGGGTGACCGAGGGTTCAAAAGAGCCTAAGGAGAGAGGAAGTAAAGGCCACGGAGGCCCAGCATTTGGCAAGGAAAAGGGTGAGAAAAATAGAAATTGCTCAGTGACTGTGGTCATAAACGCTTCTTGAAGGCTATCCTTTTTCCTAATTGAAAAATCCTCAATATTTTTTCTTGATTTGCCTAATTCAGGAAAAATGTGAAAATCACTGAGGGTGGGCAGCGTTTCCAGAGGCAGACCCCCGCCGCCGGCTGTGTGAGTTGCTGGGGCCGCAGACTGGAGGCTTAAGAGGCGGCGCTCGCTCCCGCAGCAGCGACGTTGAAGTCTGGGGTCAAGGCGTGGGCAGGGCTGGTTCCTCCGAGGCCTCTCTCCTTGGACACCGTCTTCCCTCAGTGTGCGCCTGCGTCCTGATCCCCTTTTCTCATAAGGAGACCAGTCGGGTTGGATTAGGGTCCACCCAAGTGGCCCCGTTTTAACTTAATTACCTCTTTAAGAGCCTACCTCCAAACACAGTCACATTCTGAGGCACTGGAGGTCAGGACGTCAACAAGTGACTTTATCAGGGGAAGGGGCTGTGACTTAGCCCCTGATACTGGTGACAATCTCAGAGGACTATAGAGCCAGATGTGTCCCTACAACCAATATCCCCATCTCCGTTGCAAGAGCCATTGCAGGTAGCCACTAGTCCAGGTGGCCACCTCTGGCCACACCCTTAGCCCCCTCCCTTCCTCCTCTGTCCCCATGTCATTTCCCACAGTGACACACATTACCTTCCCCCTAAATGTCAATCGACTGCTTCTTATTCATCCTGGGTGTACCCAACATATTTGAATCATCTCAGGACCACTCTTATTTCTTTCCTTGCTCATCGATCAATTTCATTCATTCATTCATTCATTCTGGGGATTGAAGCCAGGGGTGTTCTAACTCTGAGCTACACCCCCAGTCCCTTTTTTAAAGTTTTTTTTTTTCGCGGTACTGGGGATTGAACCCAGGGGCATTCTACCTCCGCGCTACACCCCCGGCCCTATTTTTTATACTTTATTTTGAAACCAGGTCTCACGAAGTTGCAGAGGGCCTCACTAAGGAGAGAGAGAGAGAGAGAGAGAGAGAGAGAGGGAGGTGAGGCTGGCCGCGAACCTGGATCCTCTGGTCTCTGCCTCCCAAAGTACTGGGATTACAAGCGTGCGCCACCACGCCCGGCTAAAGTATTATTTTGAAACAGGGTCTCGCTAAGTAGCTGAGGGTCTCACTAAGTTGCTGAGGCTAACCTTGAACCTGAGATCGTCCTGCCTCAGCCTCCCAAGTATTAGGATTACAGGTGTGCACCACCATGCCTGACTGCTCACTTGATTTTAAAGAGGTTGAACAGAGAGTTCAGAGTCACCATGCATATGATAATGTTCAGAGTTGGAGGCATAGACAAGAGGACTTCCCCACACTGTCACAATGTTCTCAGTCCTATAGGTAAACTGAGGAACACCCCAGGTTAGAAACTGTAACCTGAAGAAAGCCATCTCCCAGGAGAAGTGCGCTATTGGAGAGACATCCTGTTTATGGAGTCACTTCTGAGAGTGGGTGTTAGGTCCTGTCTTCTGGTAATTTGCTAATGAAATGGTCTCTATTAGTCTGTTATATAGAAAGGTAAAAATAGGTCGAGCGTTTTCTAAATAGCTTTGGCTCCAGGTAAAGCGATGAGGGAGTAGTTAGTTCTTTTCAAGGCAAAATAAAGCTGTTTTTCATCGTCCCCAACCACCCTTCAACTCCATCCCAGGACAAACAAGACGTCCCCCAACCAAGGAAAATGAAAACGCTGTTCTTGACGGGATTGCTTCAGAAATACGCCTGGCCTTGCGAGCGGCCACTTTTCTGGGACTCGTTCTTACAGAGTCGAGCCCTTGTGGTTTTTTGGTAGGAGGTAATTTCTGGGCTGGTTATGATTTGAAGGAGCTGGCCCGCAGCTCAACCTTGCTTAAATTGGAACAAGATGTCACCAGTGGTCTTGCTCCCAATAGTAGGCACTCGAAAATAGATTCTGGTCTGATGGATGGGGTTAGGCCATTCCGTGGGACTCTTGTGAGTTTCCATGACTAGAAATGACAACACCATGCTGTCATTGCGTTCCCAGTGCCTGGTCCTACGTAGGGAGGGTTAGTTGTTGTGGGTGGTGTTTTTTTTTTTTTAAAGCCATGAAGGCAATGGCAAAGAATTTTTCATCAAAACAAGTGACAAATTTCACTCAAGTTACTGACACATAAAAAGGAAAAAATTAGTTTTTGCTTTGAAGCTAACCAGAAACAAATGGGACCATTTCTCCAAAGGAAAAGTTGGAGTTTAGTTATGATCCATCCCCTCCCAGAAATCTAGGAAATTATACATACCGTACCCTCTGTTTATAAGAATATGAATAACATGATTGTGTGCGCAGGGTCAATCGCAGTTCAGATGAGAATTTACTGCCTTTAAGCAGCCACTGCATAAAGGCAGAAAAAGCTGCTGTTAACCCCTTCTTGACACAATCCAAACGCCTTGCTCTTAAGAAAAGTCAGGAACCATGTCCTCAATATCGCGCATGTGCGTGTGTTGTTGGGGACTGAACCCAACGGGGGTTCTACCTCTGAGCTCCACCCTAAATTCTATTTTATTTTGAAACAGGGTCTCACTAAGTTACCCTGTGCTGGCCTTGAACCTACGATCTTCCTGTGTCAGCTTCCCAAGTACTGGGATTATAGGCCTGCCAGATGGTGTCTGTCTTCCTGTCTTCACAGGCTGAGATAGAAGGATTGCAGGTTTGAGGCCAGCCTCCGCTACTTAGTGAGGCTCTCCGCGACTTAGTGAGACCCTGTTTCAAAATAAAGAATAAAAAATAGGGCTGGGGGGGTGTAGCTTGGAGGTAGAATGCCCCTGGGTTCAATCCCCAGTACCTCAAAGAAAAAAAAAAAGATACCTCAGATACCTCTCCAATGGTATCCCGTGGTAGTTCGCATGTAGTAGGCGCACAAATGAATGAATGAATCGCATTTCATCAAGGAGAGAAGCAAGGTTTGCTTTTTACAGGAGAAAGGGGAGTGGTTTTATTTTAATATTTATTTATCTTTGTGTGTGGTACTGGGGATGGAACCCAGAAGCATTCTACCTCCAAACTAAACTCCCAGTCCCTTCATTTTTTGTTTTGAAACAGGGTCTGGCTAGGTTGCTGAGAGCCTCCCTATGTTGCTGAGGCTGGCCTCAAACCTGGCGATCCTCCTGTCTCAGCCTCCCAAGTACCTGCGCCACCACGCCCCGCTGAGTGGTTTATTTTCCCTGCATTGTCCTGAACATGCTCCCTCCACGTGCTGTGTTCTCCTGCCTCCTTTCTTCCCCTTGCCCAGCCTAGGAGCAAGTGGCGAGTGTTGTCCTTTTTTTTTTTTTTTTTTTTTTTGCGAATGACTGAAGTGTGGCCCAGAGAGGTTAAGCCGCTTGCTGGAGATCACCCGAACCGAGGCCCGGGTAGATCGCGGCTGACGACCCCCTCCGGCTTCCCCAGGGCTCTGCGGAGTCGAACCCGGGGCGGGGAGGCTGCAGGGGCGGAGGGGGGCTTGGCCGCGCCGGCCCGCCCGCCCTGGGCCGTGGGAGGAGGGTGGGGCCCGGCAGGATTGTTTATCAGCACCCCCGGCCGCTTCCTTGGCCCTCTGAGTCACAGGACCGTCCCGGCCACCTGCAGCCCCCGGGCTGGCGGGAGGAAGCGCAGCGGAATGCGCGTAGGTTTTGGAGTCCGGCTCTCGGGTCGGGCCCGCTCATCTTCCAGGCTTGTGCAGCACTGAGGATAATGCCCGGTGCCTGGGACAGGCTCCGCATAGTGAGTTTCCAATTATTCCGTAGTCACCGGGCCTCAGCCACAGCACTTAGGGGCATTGTTCCCTGTTGGGACCTTCTGGGGTCAGCTGCAGGAAGCCTGCAGGGTACACCTGAGTTCAGAGAGGCTGCTGAGAACTTTTTGTGCCTCTTTTCACCTGTTTCTAAATAAGATGCTGGTTTGAGGAGTGGTGGTAGTGAATCTGTGAAGGCATGTGATACCCTTTCTGCTCCACGGTTATGGAAGACCTAATATGTGCCCACCGCTGTGCTTGGGATAGAAAAATGAATAAAATATGGTCCCTGTCCTCAGGGACCTTACACTCCAGCTGAAAATATAAACAAGCAAGTAAGCAGTTTAAATATTATATGTTAAATGTGCATCGAAAGCTTAAAAAAAGCACAGAGGAGGGGGCTGGGATGTAGCTCAGTGATAGAACACTTGCCCAGCACTCACCAGGCCCTGGGTTCCATCCCCAGCACTGCAAACAAGCAACAAAACAGAGTGCGGAGAAGGGACCATGAGCCTGATCTGGAAGCTGAAGGGGACTTCCAGAGGATGGTGTTATTTTAGATGATTTTTGTACATCTGTAATCCCAGTATTTGGGAGGCTGAGGCAAGAGGATTGAAGGTTCTAGACCAGCCTCAGCAACCTAGTGAGGCCCAATCTCAGCAACTTAGTGAGACCCTGTTACAAAACAAAAAATAAAATAGGGTTGAGGGTGTAGCTCAGAGGTAGAATGCCCCTGGGTTCAATCCCTAGTATCAAAACACAAAAAACAAAAAACAAAAACCCCAGCAGATGCTAGCCAGGGTGGTGACCCAGCCTAACGAAGCTGGAACTACATTCCCCAGAGTTCCCTCTGCCATGGTTCTGGGTTCAGTTAACCCCAATGAGAAACCTGTACCAAGTCTGGAAGGTAGATGGAGGCAGCAGGCACATGACACTCGTTATATTACTGTAGGGCCAGACTTCCTGGTAGCTTGTGCTTCTTGTCACAGAGCTGCAAACTTCCCTGGCTGGTTCAGGGCAGCAACCTGGGCTGCAGCTCCCTGAGCTCCTGCTGGACTTCCTCCTTCGGCTCCTGACTCCTGGCCAGGTGTGAGTTTAGCTCAGTGATGAAAGCTTCCCGTTTCCTCTGCACCATCACTGACGTTAGAGGTGCGAGTTCCCAGTGTGGGGTCCACTTCTTTCTGGGCTCCTAATGTATCGACATGAGTGCTAGTTCATCTTGCTCCTCCCGACTTCATGTCCATCTTTCCTTTCCAGTTGCCCAGTCTGCTAACTACAGGCCTGGCCCCAGATTCAGAAATAGCAGTCTTGCATAAGC
This sequence comes from Glis glis, assembly GCA_004027185.1. Classification (NCBI taxonomy): domain Eukaryota; kingdom Metazoa; phylum Chordata; class Mammalia; order Rodentia; family Gliridae; genus Glis; species Glis glis. The sequence goes on from PVJS01005171.1 coordinate 43,331, forward strand.
TGTTTAACCAGCTCCTACAACTGCATGGGGTCATATTCTAAATGAATCCCTTGTTTGACATCATTCATGTCAAATGGTTCTGTTTCACTGGTTGAACCTTGATGGATAGACCAGTTAAAGACAGGTGGTCCAGGCAGGCAAATAGAACGAGCAAAGTCATGAAGTGGCGGGGTATGTGCAAGGGATCACCAGAAACTTCATATTTCTAGAAATAAAATGAAAAGCAGGGAGAGGAAGATGAAGCTCAGGTGAGGAAATGGGTAGGCCATGAAGGGAACTGAATGGCAGGCTGCAAGTGTAGCCAGTACGGGAAGCAGTTGCACGAAGGAATCTTCTACACGTGGTAAAGCAGAGAAGAGTTGGTTGGTTTTCTTTTTTTGGTACTGGAGGTTGAACCCACAGTCTACCTCCGAGCTACACCCACAGCCCCATTTTATTTTGAAACAGTTTTGCTAGGCTGCTGAGGCTGGCCTCTAACCTATGATACTCCTGTCTCAGCCTCCCATGTACTGGGATTACAGGTGTGTACCACCATGCTGGGTGTGGCAGAGAAGAGTTTATGTGATTCATTATGCTATTTGCTATTCTCTGAATAATGTTCCATGTGAGAAATCTTTAGAATATAGTGCTTTTTTTAAAGAAATGTTGTTTCCTATGGTCAGATAAGAAATAGGTAATACACAGTCTTGTAGTGCTTAGCAATGAAGAGGTGCTTCTGGGAAATGAATTGTTTGGGGGATTTGTATGCTGTGTGAACATCAGAGAGTGTACTCACACAACCTAGATGGTCCAGGTCAACTGTGTGACATGGCCTCTTGACACAGTCAACACACGGGATATATGAGGCTGCTGCTGATGTCACACGGCACGGTTTTATGGTAAACTTAAAAAAAAAGTAGAAGTACACTCTCAAATGATAAAAAGCATAGTATAGTAAATACATAGACTAGTAACGTGGTCGCTTATTATCATTATTACTATACTCCCTACATAATTGTGTGTGCTGGGCTTTCATACAACAGGCCGTAGAGTCGGTTTGTTTATACCAACTTTACCACAGACACGTGAGGAGAGTGTTGTGCTACGACATTACAGTGGCTCTAAGGTCTCTAGGTGATGGGACTTTTTCAACTCTATTATAACCTTCTGGGACCACCACTGTGTATGTGGCTCATCGTTGACGAAAATATTGTCCTGCAGCACATGACTGTATTCCTTTGGAACAGGATAAGTACGCTGTCTAATAAATGAACCACAGACCACAGTGACTTCATGCCTCAAAGGATTTTTTCTTGCTCATGTCACGGTGGTGAGATGATTGTCCTTAGTGGCTCTTTATCGAGCTGTGTCTCAGGACTCCAGTGTCTCTCCATGTCACAACACTGTAATCTTTAATGTGTGGTCCAAGAGATTGCAAAGGAAGCAGACATGATGGTGGATGGTCCTGCCAGTCATGGTGGGGCAGGTCATTGGCTGGGCTCATAGAACCTCTGACAACTCCCTGAAGTAGCACCCAGCCAGCTTCCCTAACTGCCAGGAGGGTGGGAAATGTGAGCCTGGAAAAGGAAAATAAAATGGGATTTGGTAAATGCATAGCATTGTATCTGTCACCCTTGTCAGCTTGGAAGCTTTCATTTAAGGCTCAATCCCGGTGACAGAATAACTGTGCTCATGCATAGTTGGGTGGTGTAGTCTTTCTTTCCATTACATGGTTTAATTTTATTTTTATTTTTAAATTTTTGGTACCGGTGATTGAATCCAGGGGCATTCTACCCCTCAGCTACACCCCCAGACCTTTTTATGTTTTACTTTGAAAAAATCATCTCTCTAGACTGCTGAGTCTTCCTAAATTGCCAAGGCTGGCCTTGAACCTGTGATCCTCCTATCTCAGCCTCCCAGGTACAGGGATTACCACCACACCCAGCTTTTATTACATGGTTTTAGACCTTCTATTCTTATTTTCATGCTTTTAGGTATTCAAAGACAAAAAAGAATAAGAACTTCGATTTTCACATTACAACAAGATACTTTTATTCTAACATTTTAAATTGCAGTGGCTCTTCAAGTTACAATGGGTTATGTCCTGATAAAGCCATTGTAATCTGAAAATATCCCAAGTAAAAAATGCATTTAATGCACCAAATCTACAGAACATTCTAGCTTAGCAACACAGCACAAAACAGCCTCGGTTGTCTCCCCTTGTGATTATGGGGTGGACTGGGAGCTGAAGCTTACTGCTGCTTCCTGGTGTCTTGAGAAAGGATTGGGCCACTTATCACCAGCCTGGGGAAGGATACATATGCAAAATTTAAAGTGTGGTTGCTATTGAACATGTATCAACCTCACACCACCATAACATAAGGAAATCATGGAGTTGCATCATCTGAAGTTGGGGACCATCTGTACTTCTCTACTTTTATTTAGACAGGCTGGCTTTGGTTAATAAGCAGCCTTTATATGGAAACAGATAGAGCAGAGGGTCTCTCTCTAGAATGAACACCTGAGTATCCGCTAATAAAAATGTAGAGTGGTTGTTCTGGTCACCATTCTTACAGCTATAATCTAAAGACTTGACCATGTAGAGGAAAGATTTATTTTCTTATGGTTTTGGGCTCAGTCCATGTGAGACCAGGGACCACGGATCTCAGGGCATGGCGGTGGGAGGAGGAGAGAGGGAGAGCACATGGGTTGTGCTCCTCATGTCCTGGAGACCCGAAGCAAGAAATTGAGCAGGGGGAGGAGGAACCATTTATATAATCCCCAAGGCTGCACCCCAGGGACCCATCTCCAGCCACACCCTACTGATCTGGGTAACCACCCAGATAAGTCCATTACAATGGATTTATCCACTGCTGAGATTACAACCCTCATGACTCAATGACATCAGCTCTAAACATTAATGAATGAGCTCTTTAGGGGACATTTTATATCTAACTATAACAGTGGTTATTTTTGTGATTATGCAAATGTAGAGAGCTAACAAGGCACTGGTGTTCGAGAGCATAATCCCTTCCCATTTCCAACCATCTTGCATCCTCACAGTCACAACTAGTTTATGGGAAGGTTGGCATAGGCAGACTGTCACCGATGTTTTTTTTTAATTTTATTTATTTTAACTGATACATTATGATGGCTTGGGTCTGAAATGTCCTCCCAAAGCTCATGTGTTGGAGGCTTGGTACCCAGTGTAGCGTGTGCAGAGGTGGGGCCTTTGGGAGGTGACTGGGTCGTGAGGACTCTGACCTCCTGAATAGGTTCATCCATTGATGGATGGATTCATAGCTTAATGGGTTTTGGGGGAGGGGCTCTGTTATAAAATCTCTCTGTCCTCTGTTTCCTGGCTACCACAAAATGAACAACTTTGCTTTGCCACAGGCTTCCACCATGATGTATTATCTTGCCGTGGGCCTAAAAGCAATTGGGCCAAGCAACCATGGACGGAAACCTTTGAAACTGAGACAAAATAAATCTTCCCTCTTTTTAAGTTTTTTATCTCTGGTATTTTGTCATAGTGACAGAAAGCTAACATATACATAAAAGTTGTACCTTGTGATATTTTGATACATGTATATGTTGTATATAATGTTTAAGTCAAGTATACCTATTTCTTTAGTCATCTATCACTTCTTCCTGGTGAAAACACTCAATATCCTTTCTTCTCGAGTTTTGACATATCCAGTATGTAATTGTTATCTATTGCCACCCTTCCATGCAGTACCATACCAGAGCTTCTAATTCCTATCTAACTGTAAGTTAGTACCACTGATCAATCTTTTCCCATCCCTGCCTCTGACTACCAGCCACCAGGCTGGTGGTTCAATTTGTGGTTTAGAATGTATTTCCCCATAGACACGGTATATAAATAATAATGAGGTGCACCCCAAAAAGAACCACAAATCTTACACTTTTCAGGCATATGATGGATTAAGGTGAGTGTCATGACTGTTGTATTACAAATTCAAGGCAACACACTTAAACTTTTGAAAAAGGGCCCATTTTTCCAATGTCCAAAAGGTTTCAATTATAGATTTTCATGTCATAATGTCTTAAAGGTCAGAAAAGGGCTATAAAGTGCTTTGATGAAACTATAAGATATCATGCAAAATATAATATTGTTTTAATTTGCTTGTAGAGAACTTCAGATAGAGTATACGATATTGTGATGGTTAATTTTATATGTCAACTTAGCTAGACCATGATACCCAGATATTTGATCAAACACCAGTTTAAATGTTACTCTGAATGTTTTTTTTTTAAAGCATGAAATTAACATTTAAATCAGTAGACTTTTTTGGGGGTACTGGGGATTGAACCCAAAGGCATCCTAACCCCAAGCTACACTCCCAGCCCTTTATACTTTTTGTTTTGAAACAGGATCTTGCTAGGTTGCTGAAAGTCTTGCTACGTTGCTGAGGCTGTCCTAGAACCTGCAATCCTCCTGTTTCAGCCTCCCAAGTACTAGGATTACAGGCATATGCCACCATGCCTGGCTTCTTCTATTTCTATAAATCCTTTGTGATGGCTTCCTGTTTCTGCTTTCTCTGCTTGAGGGCAAAGCAGCCCAAAAATTCTTAAGTAGGAGAAACCATAGTTGAACAATAAATCCAGGATGGTTTGCTCCTGAATCTCCAGAGAGGATTATTCTTACTTCCTTTGAACTCTTATTTTGCCTCTGATAAGGAATAAAATTCATGTCGGTGCACATTAGATACATTGGTTAGAAAATTGGCATTAACCAATATTAAATAGCATTCGGACAGAAGCCAGTGGAAGAAATGAAAATTTAAAATATGACTGAGACCGTCTCCGGTATAGTCCTCTCCGCCCAGGCTTGGCTGGAGTTCTGACGCTCCGTGTGATGTTCCCTGCTTGCAGTATGGCTGAACAAAGAAGGAAATGTCAACTTTATGGAGGTGATTTGTATTTTGGGAGGTATTGCATCCTAAATAATGTCCAGAGAAGAAGCTTTGTCCTGTGAAGTAGCAATGCTGCGAACATAGCTGTCCTTGTGGTTGTCAAAAAGCATTCGTGTTAGGGAAGAAGTTAAAATGAAACAGAAGCAAGAAGCATTGAAAAACTGCATAGAGCAAAGACTGGCGCTCAGATGCTTAATCTAGGATACATATTAAGATGCACCCCATTCTTTTCCTTATTATGTTAGGAGACAGTAAATTTGAAAAGATTAAAAAGGAAGGGGTGGGGAGAAAGGTTTGAAGTTGAAATTGTTCTTGTGCGTTCCCCTCTTCCTCCCTTCTTTTGGAAGCTGGGATGACAGTGTATATCTTCTAGATTTAAGTGCCCCATCACACACTTCATAATGTTAGCAATTTAAGTCCTATTTATCATCCACATTAAAGGCAAAAGCTGCAGCCTATGTGGCTGTCACTAGGATCAGTATTAGAGAATTTAAAAGTGAAAGCAGACAGCAAGACAGGCACGGATCTAAAACTCAGACATTTATTTCAGAAGATGCAGAACGGAACAAGTGGAGCCAGGCATGGTGGTGCATGCCTGTAATCCCAGTACTTGGGAGGCTGAGACAGGAGGATTGTAGGTTCGAGGACAGCCTCAGCAAGTAGTGAGACCCTCATCAACCTAGCATGACCCTGTTTCCAAATAAAAATAAAATAGGGCTGGGATTGTAGCTCAGAGGTAGAATGCCCCTGGGTTCAATCCCCAGTGACACACACACACACACACACACACACACACACACACACACACACACACGAAGAGAACAAGTGGGAGGATCAAAACCAAGTGTGCACATACAGAAGAAATATAGTTAGTTAATGACATTGACTTACATTGAATTAGGTAATTAGGATCTCTCCCGTCCTAGGCTGCCTTACTATGTGGGATCTTTTTGTGTGTGTGTGGTACTGGGGATTGAACGCAGGGGCATTCTACCTCTGAGATACACTCCCAGCCCCTTTTATCTTTTTGTTTTGAAACAGGGTCTTGCTAGGTTACTGAGGGTCTCGTTAAATTGCTGAGGCTGTCCTCGACCCTGAGATCCTCCTGTCTCAGCCTCCCAAGTACTGGGATTACAGGCCTGCACCACCACACCAGGCTTGCGTGGGATCTTTGTGGAATACTCTCTGCTTTCCTAAAGACAATAATAACTGTTTTAACTTACATAGTTGGCCTGGGGATTTAGCTCAGTGGTAGAGCGTCTGCCTAGTATGTGCAAAGCTCTGGGTTCTATCTCACATTCCTAAAAAATAAAAAATTTAGCTGGGTGTGGTGGCATACAACTGTAATCTCAGTACTTGGGAGGCTGAGTTAGGAAGATCGCAGGTTTGAGGCCAGCCTCAGCAACTTAGCAAGACCTTCAGCAATTTAGCAAGACCCTGTTTCAAAATAAAAAGGACTGGGGGTGTTGCTCAGAGATAGAATGTCCCTGGGTTCAATCCCCAGTACCACCACCAAACAAAACTAAACAAAAAAATACATATTTATAAGGCAGAAGATATCTAGGGGCTCTAGGTAGTTCCTTGCCCCAAACATTTAGCACAGTGCCTGCAGCCTGGGAGGCTCTCCATGTATTGTTGAGAAATCCAATAGTTTCCTCAATAGGTATTTTAAAGTTAACATATTGGTATTGTGCCTTAATATGCAATAGGGTGGTCAGAATTCAGTCTTAGGGAACTTAGTTCTCTGTCTCAGGTTTTGTCTCTGATGAGTGTCTTTGGGTAGTTCAGCAATCTGCCCAGGCCTCTGTTTCCTCATGTACACAGTGGGGAGGTTCACTGAGATGGCTTTTAAACTCTCTCTGGCATTAGTCTTCCACGATCCTGTGAGACTAGCTTCAGGGGAGAAACCATCCTTTGCAATTCAATGCAGCACACCCAGAAGTCTTCAAGGGAGTACTCATTAAGTCTTCAGGATGTGCAAGACCTTAGGCTAGTAGCCCGAGGAATGTCAATGTGAAGGCCAGTTCCCGTCCTTGTCTTCAAGGAGCCCATGTTCAGGAAGGTTGGAAGGCAGGACATGAAGTAAGTACCAGAAGGTTCCAGAACTCCTGGGGGGAAGTGCTGTGTTCTTCCTGTTGGGATGGTGACATTCTTAGACCTGAGACAGGGGCCGCGTGCTAAAAGAAGGAAAGTAAAACAGAAGCTCAAAGGGTTGGATTCACGTATTGCCAGAGCTGGAGGAGAGATCCATCAAGGAAGGAAACAGCGCGTGTTGGGAAAGAGCAGAGGCCCTCTCGAGTAGTGTATGGTCTGGATTTGGTTTGTCTTCAGAGGTTCATGTGCTGGAAGCTTGGTCCCCAGAGCAGTGGTGTGGAGGTGGTGGGACCTTTAAGAGGTGGAACCTGGGGGTAGGTAGTTAGGTCACAGGGCTCTGCCCTCGTGAGTGGATTAATGCTCATCTCTTGGGAGTGGGTTAGGCGTCCAGGGACTGAATGGTTGCTGTAACAGCAGGTTGTTATGAAGCCTGGAGTCTCCCCTCGTTCTTGCTCTCACAACACCCCCGCCATGTGATGACATCCACATTGTTATGATGCAGCAGGAGGCCTCACCAGACGCAGTCACCTGAGTTTCGACTCTAGAACTGCAAGCTCTTTTCTTTTTAAAGTATACAGGCTCAGGTATTTCATCATAGTGACACAGAATGGACTAAAACCAGTCAGATTGCAGGGTGTGTATTGGAAGAAGAGGGAAGGTAAGATGGAAATGGTAAGTGTACGCAATTTGCAGATGGCCTTGCATGCAGAGCACAGAGGCTGTACTGACCTGACTGAACATTTCTGAGGAAGGGCATGAAAGGATGTTATGTAACAGCTCAATCAAAAAGCAGATGGTGAGAGAGGTCAAAGGACACACCCATTGAGTAAGACAGACCTTAGGGACAGCTGGAGATAACACAGACAGCTCCCTAACTTGACCCGATTTGGCCACTGGATCATGCTGTAAAAAATGGTGTATGGGAAATGAATGTGGTGGAGGGCTGTCCTTGGTGCTAAGAGTCTGTGCTTCTGAAGGTGTCTGCTCATTTTGCTAGGGTCTATCCTGGCCATGATTTTGTTTTCCAAAGCTCTCATTGACACAGCCCATGGTGGGAAAATTTGGCTTCTCTCCTGGCCCATCTCCCATTGCCATTTCTTTTTTCTTTTTGGCTCTCCAGCCGCGGTTTGGTACGTGTCCGGGTGCAGTGGTTTTGACGGGAGTGACTATTGATGATCCTTTTTCTCTCCCTACCAGGAAACATCACAGCATAAGGCAGGGCTGGAAATGAGAAAGCCAGGATCCCCTCTGGTTTTAATTGTTGACTTAATTGCTTTTTAAATTTTTTGGTTAGCCTAGATGATGAAGCTAAGGGGGTTGCAATATATATATTCTTTGCAATTCATCTTAATGGTCCATCCTGTGTGTGTGTTGCATTTATATATATTGCAAGTATATTGTATTTACCCAACCACTTTTATTTTAGGTTTCTGTCATAAAAACAATTATGAATCCCAAATAATGCATTTTGATTCTGATGTTAATCAAGGTATTTCAGTTTTTCTTATGTCATCTTACAGAGACTGGGAAAGTCATTGGTGATCAATTTTTAAGAATCTTATGGATGCAATATGATTATACATTGTAGTGAGATTCAAAGCGATACATTCTATATGCATGCAATATCTCTTGGTGTGGTTCCCTCCTAACCCCATCCTGCTATCCCCCTCCTTCCTCCTCTTGCATGCTAGTCAGATTGTCAGAAAGTCAGCTGGGTGTGGTGGCACATGCCCCTAACCCCAATACTTGGGAGGCTGAGACAGGAGGATCGCAGATTCAAGGACAGCCTCAGTAACTTAGCGAGACCCTCAGCAACCTAGCAAGACCCTGTTTCGAAACAAAAAATTAAAAAAGGGCTGGGAGTATGGCTTGGAGGTAGAACACCTCTGGATTCAATCCCCAGTACCACGAAAAAAAAGAAAAGAAAAGATTGTCAGAGGGTCATATATTTTCTCTTATATGTGGAAGCTAGAGAGAAAATAAGAAAGAAAAAGAACTTCATGATAATGAGGAGTGAGGCCAATAAAATAGTGGAAGGGGATCGGGGGAGGGAGGAGGGGAGGAAAAATGGAGGCTTGAGGAAGCAGACAGTCCAGATCATTTGTCCCTATCTGCAGGTATCACCAGTGGCGACATTTAAATGGCCACAGCTCTTAGACCAGGAAGGTGGCGCTTCAAGGACTTCCATCCTCGGTTTTCTTTTTAACTTCCCTGCCACTTTTTATGTTTCTTTTAAGGAACCCATAGCATTTGCATGCCGCCTTGACATGGAAGCCCCCCAATTCCATACAGCCAGGGCATAAGGACAGCAATGCTGGATAGGGGTCCGGGGGCTTGCATGGCGTCCTACTGGATAGTTTAGGGAGCGACTAGCAGGAAACTAAGGGAGATTATCATGGATGGTCAGAATCCTGTTCACTCCTGGGTGCGGGCTCCCTGCCAGCTCCATCTGTTGAAGCCATCCCTCCTTCCTTTCTATTTTTGTTTTCAGGCAATTGACCCATTGAGTGGCCTTCTTTAAAAAAACAACTTCTTTTTTTCCTTGGATTTTTGTTTTTTGTCTATATTTGGTGACGTCTCTGCGTGTACATTTGGATTTTTATCAGAAGGTTTCCTTTTTTTGCCTTTTTTCCATATTCTATTTTCATTTGCATGAACTTGCCCTTTTGCAGATTAAACAATGGATCATTCATACTTCAGGTTTAGATGTTTGGATATCTCGACACACATGTAAGAACAGATGTTTTTAGGCAAGTCTGACTGTCAAAGTTAATTCGGCTTTGTTTGCAACTGCTATTTTAATGAAATTTGGATTTTTTTTGACTTTCAGAATTTCCCACTTCTGGCATTTTACTTATTTGGAAATACAATATTCACTACATAGTGGAATTATATGTTATTCCCTTGTGGTTGATGGCTTTGCCTCTAAAGTTGACTTTCTAAGTTTTCAGCATGCTTGAATGCGATGTCTCTGCAGTGGCCAGGAAAGCTCACTTGATGTTAGTTATATTCTTCTAAACAGTTGCCCTAGAAATGACGCGCCCAAAGTTTTCAGTAAGGTTAACATATTACTTTCTATGGACACACACACACACACACACACACACACACACACACACTAAAAGGAAGGGCAACCCCCCCCTCAAAGTAGGGTATTTGTTGAAAGTTGCCAACTTATACATTTTGGACCCTAAAAATGTTTGTGAAAAGTGTTCTGAAAATTTCAGACCCCAATATTCTTTTCCTGTGTGTGTGTGGTACCGGAGATTGAACCCAGGGGTCTTCGACCTTCTTAGCTACACCCCCAGCCCTTTTTTATTTTTATTTTTTTTATTGGTGCATTGTAATCATACATCTTGTCGAATTTCAGGGTGGTAGAGACATACACGCTCACAGTACTTGTTGAGCCCTCCCCCAGTTCCCACCCCACTCCCTCTCCCTCCCCATCTTTCCTTGCTCGATTGTCTTTTGTTTGTGTATGTACATCATGTCCATTGAGGTGTTTCCTTCTTCAAGTCTTCTTCCCCCCTCCCATCTCCCTCAGTTAGGTCCCCGCCTTCACTCCACTAATGCTTCTCCTCCTTTGTCTGGAGTCCCTCCTGTGTCCCAGTTTCTCCCTAGCTTCTGCCTATGAGGGAGAACATCCAACCTTTCACTTTTTGTGACTGACTAATCTCACTTAGCATAATACTCTCCAGTTCCATCCATTTCCCTGCAAATAACATAATTTTGTTGTGCTTTATGGCTGAGTAGAATTCCATTGTGTATATATCCCATAGTTTTATAATCCATTCATCTGTTGATGGACATATCAGCTGGTTCCATAGTTTGGCGACTATGAATTGTGCAGCTATAAACACAGATATGCATACATTACTATGGTAGTCTGGTTTTAATTCTTTTGGGTAGATAACCAGGAGTGGTCTAGCTGGGTCCTATGGTAGGTTCATTCCCATTCTTCTGAGGATCCTCCACACTGTTTTCCAAAGTGGTTACCCTAGTTTGTAATCCCACCAACAATGTATCAGAGTTCCTACTTCTCCACATCCTCGCCAGCATTTATTCTACCTCTACACCCCCAGCCCTTTTTATTTTTTATTTTGAAACAGAGTCTTGCTAAGTTGCTGAGGGTCTCACTAAGTTGCCAAGGCTGGACTTGAACCTGTGATATTCTTGTCTCAGTCTCCTAAGTACTGGGATTACAGGCATGTGCCACTACACACAGCTCCTCTTTTATTTTGAAACATGGTCTAAGTTGCTGAGGGCCTTGCTACGTTACTGAAGCTGGTTTTTAACCCGTGATCCTCCTGTCTCAACCTCCCAAGTACTTGGGTTACAGGCATGCACCACTATGCTCGGCTATACCACAATACCCTTTTAGAGCCTAAAAAAAAAAAAAAAACAAAATCAGAGATTCTATGACAGCGCATCAGAGATTCTATGACAGCTCATGGAGTCTGGGCTGCCTGAAGAAGGACGTGCAGTTTGAAGGGTGTGGGTAGGCCAAGAAATGAGATGTGTCAGAGAGCTGAAGGCCTCTCCCAGCTGGTTTAGCGACTGGCACAATGAAAGAAGGGTGGTGACAGAGTTAAGATGGGGCTCTGGTCAGGGAGAGGAGATGTTGGCCATTTCGTGCCTCAGAGTGACTCGAGGTTCTGGGGGGACCGTCGGGGTGGTTGGCATGAGTAGAGATGGAAGGGGGAGTGGAAGTTTCTGGGCTGAGGTGATCAGGGGTCAGTGGGGTGGGCAGGCTTCTGGGTGGTCTACATGGATGCTACTAATGTCATCAAGCAGGCTTGCAACCCAGGGTAGAGAGCAGATCTGTGGGCCAAAGAGGGACTGTGCCTCTTCCCAGTGCCCTCACCGATGAAAGGTCAGCCCACCATCGCTGTGGCTTGAATGTGTCTGCAAGCGTTAGAAACGTAATCTCCAAATTCATACAGCGATGGTGTTTTGAGATGGGGACTTCGGCAGGTCATTGGTTTTAGATGAGGTCATGAGAGTAGAACCCCTACAAGGGCGTCTGTGGCTGTATAAGAAAAGGAAGAGAGACCTGAGCTGGCACGCTCTTGCACTCTGTTGCCATGTGGTATGTGGTATGTCTCAGCAACAAGGCCCTTAGCAGATGCTGGCACCTCGCTTGGCTTCCCAGCCTCCAGAATTGGGAGTTGAATAAACTTCAGTGGTTTATAAAATACCCAGTCTGTGGTATTCTGTTCTAGCAACATAAAATGGACTCAGGCAGTCATCGATTTAGTGCCCATTCCAAAGGTTAATGTGCTACAACTTGGCAGGCTGAGACAGGAGGATTGCAGGTTCAAGGCCAGAGCGGTAACTTAGCAGACCCTGTTTCAAAATAAAAAATTAGCCAGGTGCAGTGGCACACACCTGTAATCTCAGTACTTGGGAGGCTGAGACAGGAGGATCACAGGTTTGAGGCCAATTCATGA
>PVJS01005172.1:0-65377 GCA_004027185.1 Glis glis
CTTTCTTCAGTGTTCTATAGTTTTCATTGTAGAGGTCTTTTACCTCTTTGGTTAAGTTTATTCCTAGGTATTTGATTGGTTTTGAAGTTATTGTGAATGGGATTGTTTTCTGGATTTCTTTCTCAGTGGATTCATGGTTGGCATATATGAAAGCTACTGACTTTTTTAGGTTGATCTTGTATCCTGCTACTTTGCTGAACTTGTTAATTAGCTCTAGTAGACTTTTGGTTGAGTTCTTTGGGTCTTCTAGATATAGGATCATATCATCTGCAAATAACGATAATTTTAGTTCTTCTTTTCCTATTTGAATTCCTTTGATATCCTTCTCTTGTCTTATTGGGACGTCATGATTTTAAAGCCCCCACACCTCTGATTTTCATCCTGGTCCTGAATGGGTGCTGGCATGCAGCAGTGTCTTCCATAGACTAGCACATCTCCATGGGCCTCAATTTCTTCATCTGTAAATGATCTCTAGTTGCCTTAGCCTCAAGCATCTTGCAAAGGATGAATGCTTCTTTAAGAATGAGTTTGGAGTTGGGTGTGGCACCCACATGTAAACCCAGTATTTGGGAGGCTGAAACAGGAGGATCACAGATTAGAGGCCAGCCTCAGCAACTTAGTGAGACCCTATTTCAAAATAAGTAGTAAAAAGGGCAGGGGGTGTAGCTCAAAGATAGAATGCCCTTGGATTCAATCCCCAGTACCAATAAAATTAATTAAAAATAAAAAAGAATGAGTTTGGAATCAAACTCTAGACATACAGAGGGAATCGCTGTTTGGGCACATCTTGCCCTTGGACTCTGCAGTGGATCACCTTGCCAGATGGGCTCAGCCACAGGAGAGCACATGCCTGGGGGTGGCTAATAATGTGTACTTTTCTGTGCCCTATATAGTTGTGCAACATTTGGTGGTAATGGATAGCTGTAAAGCTCATTCTGTCCTGTGTAGCTGCAGGCATGTGCATCCTCCTCTGGCGTTACTGATCTAGAGGTTGAACCCACAGACAGAGAGAACCATCCAGTGCTCATAGGTGAACCCTACTATAAGAAAACTCAGTCTGTGAACATCCAAACCATCAACATACTGGAGAGTTATTAATGCAACCAAAAATAGTTGTTCATTTGAAGAAAGGATCCATTGATATTTCTTTAGACAGGAACCTATGAATGTTTATAGGTTGTAAAATGAAAACCTCCACAATAAAGAGCTTGGCAGGCCAGGAAAGGGGAAGACAGAAAAATCTAACTCTATGGTATTAGTATCCACTGATGAAGAGTCAGAAATGAAGATAAAACACCTCTGAAAAAGTGACATTCTCTAGAAGTAGATGTGGACTTGCAGACATTCCACTGACAGGCCCCTGTTTCAGAGACAGGTCTGTGGTTTTCACAGAGGGACCCCAGAATAATATTTATTTGTACAAAAGATCTTTCATGCAATAGAGCGTGATAAAGGGGAGAGGACTGACCCAGAACCATGTTCTCCTAATTTTACCAAGTAAGAATTTGGATAAATTGGCCATCACAATTATTTCATGAACAAATAGAACATTTACTTCAATCATTGAATATGCACACAGCCACACACAGCTGGTGCTCAAGAATATCTGTTAAGTGAGTGAATGAGAGGTACTGTCATCTGGGTGTGGTGGTGCACACCTGTAATCCCAGTACTTGGGAGGCTAAGCCAGGAAGATCACAGGTTTGAGACCAGCCTTACCAACTTAGTGAGACCCTGTTTCAAACTAAAAAAAAAAACCAAAAAAAAAAAAAAACAAAATAGGAATGAGGGGTAAAAAAAAAAGTAGCTGAGAGGTAGAATGCCCTGGGTTCAATCCCCAGTATCAATCAATAAATCAATAAATAATAAATAAATAAATAAATAAATAAAAGGTACCATCCTTTAAGTGTAGGGGCATGGATCATGTAGGGAGAATAGGGGGACCCAGGTCAGACTTAGTGGATGTCTTCTGGACTCAGGGACCATGGACCTCCAGTCTGTGAAGCCTGTCCTGGAATCTCTGGTGTTCTTGAAGTCTAATTTCTGTGTTCCTCAGAACCAAGGCAGATCTGAGACCTTGGCCACTGACCGGAGAATATTAACAGCTTTCACGTTTGTGAGTGGTAGCCTCATGGTGTGGGCACTTGGTTGAGCAGACGGTCACGAGGAGTCCCACCTCTGGGCCTCCCACTTGCCAACATCTGCATGTTTCTCCCAAGGCTCTGTTTTCCTGAAGCAGGCTGGAATTGTTCCCTGGCACAAAATGAGACTGGGCTTTGCAGAGCTTTTCTGCAGGCAAGCAACTCAGACTGCAAGTTGAATGAATAGCTCATTCACTCACTTAACAGATATTCTTGAGCACCAGCTGTGTGTGGCTGTGTGTGTGGTGCTGTGGAGAGCAGAGGAGTACCACCATCACATGCCCCTGCTCTGTACTTCGGCATTTTTCCCCTTGGATTGTCCCATGTATATTGGCCTTGTTGCCTCTGCCAGGCATAGTCTCTCAGCAGGAGGAAGCTTCTTTTCTCCCCCCCTTCTGGCCCCTTACCACTCCTGGTAGGTACTGATGAATCCTGAATTATGCCACTGAGTTTCAGAGCTCCAGGGAACTAAGAGTCCTTAAAGATATGGTTGTTTTTTTCTCTCTGGTCAATTGTGGCTCCTCCTCTTGGAGGAAATCCCTTCCCTCTTGCTTTCATCTATCCCTTCATTGTCATGGTGCTTCCGAGAAGCCAGGGGCTCCTGCTTATCTTTCCCAAAGACTGGCTTCTCTTCTGGGATTTTCTACAAGTGTCAGTCTACTGTCTCCATAGAAACGGGCTAGTATATTCTAAAGAGTTGAATCCCTCTCAGAATAAAATCTGCATGGTGAGGGGGTGGAGAAGAGGGAAAGGGAGGATGGTGTAGGGATGGATCCTGAGAGCCTTTTCTTTCCTTGTACCACCTTGGGCCTCACAGGCCTGCGATCCAGGCGTTGTTGTCACCATCTTACACAGCAGGAAATGGAGTCTGGGAACCTAAATCCTTCCAGGGTGACCCAGCTTCTCAGTGGTGGAACCCATGTTTCAGTTTGGGCCTTTTGGAGTCCAGAGCCTGGCCACACACCACCATACCATGGTGCTTTGCTTCCTGTGCTGGCCAGGGGCCCTTGCTGGTTTCCACTGAATGATGGCCTGGCGGGAGATTGTTTTTTTCTTCTCAGTGTGGCTCATGTCATCTTCTATCTCCTGACTGGTAGTTCAGTAGTTTTCTTGCTTCTTGTCACCTCTCCTCACTCCATAAACTGCATTTCTTGGGTGACTTGGTTAGTTATTTCTTCTCTGTCCTATTTTGGGGGCAGGATGGGGTCTGACGAATTGGGACAGAATAAACAATGTTAGCTAAAGGCAAACCGAAGTCCACAGGCCTGTCTTTGTTGCTCTTCCTCCCCTTTCTGCACTTCCCCCCATGGTGCCTCTCTTCCCAAAGCACCCTTGAGCGCTTCCTTTATCTCCAGGCCCAGGGGTCTCTGTTCGGTGTGCTGGGCCCATGTTCTCAGCTGAGTCCTACCTGTTAAACCACCATTTCAGTTTTTAATTTCTAAAGTGCCTTTCAAAACCTGCAAACCTTTCCTTTTCCTCCTCTGTCGTTATGCATTTGTCTCTTTTTCACCTTCAGTTGAACAGGGGCCCAGGCTGCACTAGAATCCTTGGGATGTTCATCCTTCCTGCTTCCCAAGGTCAAGGCTGGTGCCATGGGGATAGCTTGGCTTGACCGAGGCCCTTGGGTAAAAGAATGGGGATCCCAACATTTGCCCCAGAACAGGCTGGGTTCAGGTGAGCACGTTGTAAGTGCTACAAAGGAGGAGGAGCTCAGTCCTCTGGTTGCTTCCAGATTGTTTGTGTGTCTGTCACATTGAATGGGAAGGAGAGCTGGGCCTGTAAATTAAGAAGCAGCACTTAGATTCCAACCATTTTATCATCTTTCAGTCAGTAGGCCAAATCTCCCCATTCATCACACAGCTTTTTCTATCTACTTATCTACACATGAATACAGGTGCTCAACACAGATACCTAGGTATTTCGGAGAGTTTCACATAAGGAAGCCTGCATGGATCCTGTCCTAAAGTATACTGTGTGCTTAGTGCATAATGTGCCCCTCCTGCCCACTCCTTCAGTCTGGCCTGACTGTGAGAAGGGGATCCTGAGGCTTCTTGTTTAAAAGATCGAGTCTGCCGTGGTGATGATGATATTGAGCCCTCTGAAGGGGTCCGTGCAGATACCTGCTCCTGCCTCCATGCTGGGGCTCCTAAGTGGGGGAAAGGAGGGGGCTGCCAGACCCAGGACTTACCCGCCTGGCCACTTCCACAAGCTGCTCACTCACATTTAACCAAATGAGAGTAAAACAGTGGAAATGGCTTCATATGGCTGTTATGTATAGGTGGAGGACTGGGCAGAGGGTGCCTGGGTATCACAGGCTTACTCTCTGGGTGACGGGCCTTTGTGCCCCCACCCCAGGTAGTGTCTCTTGTGGCTATTAAAAGAAAGAGCTGGGCCCTGTGGCACACGCCTGTAATCCTAGCACTTAGAAGGCCGAGACAGGAGGATTGCAAGTTCAAGGCCAGAACATGGTAACTTAGCGAGATCCTGTCTCAAATTAAAAAAAGTAAATAGGGGCTGGGCATGGTGGCACATGCCTGTAATCCTAGTACTTGGGATGCTGAAATTGCAGGAGGATCACAGGTTTGAAGTCAGTCTTAGCAACTTAACGGGGCTCTCAGCAGCTTTGTGAGACCCTGTTTCCAAATAAAAAGTAAAATAGGGCTGGGGATGTAACTTGGAGGTAGAATGACCCTGGGCTGAATTCCTAGCATGCGCACGTGTGCCCACGCTCACACACACACACACACACACACACACGGCAGATAGGCCCCCTGGAGAAGCTGATGGCTGGTTGCCAAGAATCCTTTTAGAGCAACATTTATTGTTTGGATGAATTTCCTAAGAGTCTAAACCTTATAGACAAAGACCATGGGTTTTTCAGGTTCCCGGCCTCAGCACTGCTGACACTTGGACCACATAGCTCTGTTGTGGGAGCTGTCCTGTGCCCTGTAGGGGGTTGGGCAGCATCCCTGGCTTCTGCCCACTAGATGCCAGTAACACTTTCTTCCTATTTGTGACAACCAAAAATCTCTCCAGATATTACCAAATGTGCCCCCAGGACAAAACTGTCCCTCATGGAGAACCACTAGATTAGCACATGTGAGAGACGCCAGCCACTTGGGGAGAGCTAATGGTAACCACCTGCTTGCCATTCTTATGTGGTCAGTATGCCAGTTCAAGTTACAGGGTGAGTTTCAATCCTAGGATCCTTCACAAACCTGGAGCCCTGGAGGCAGGCTCTACTCTGATGTCGGAATCAGCCTCAGGAGGATGAGTTTTGTGGTTCTCTGGAGGTCCAAGAAACACTAGTCCTGGGGGTTGCTAATGGTTCCATAAAGGAGGACTTTTGTGGTCAAGTGAGCTTGGAAAATATTGAGTTAAAAGTCAAACACATTTTTAAATTTTAAAACTTATCAGAGCCTTAAATATGCTAATATGGGTTACAAGTCTTATAGACAGTCGATATTCAGTGTTGGCCAAATTTATTGAAACTCATGGGGCACTTCTTGAGATTATATTTCACCATTTTAAGATTTAGAAAAGTCTTAAAATTTATCAGCAACAGATTGAGGTAGCACTCCCCCGTGGGCAGTGCTAGGGTGGGCATGTAATTGCTTCCGGGCTTCCCTCTTCCTTGGCGCTCTTGACTGGTCCCCCCTCCTTCCAAGCCCCATTCTTGCCTCCAGCTTTTTTGAGATTATGTTATATGTGTTTAATCTGATAGCAGTCTAGTATAAATGATTGATTTTGCTTATCTCTGCATTGATTGATTATTATGTTAATCTTACAGTTTTATTCTCAGAGGGCAAACTCTCTTATTTAAAAATTTTTTTTTCTTCTTTTGGAACTGGTGATTGAACCAGAGGCATTCTACCTCCGAGCTACACCCTCAGCCCTTTTTATTTTTCATTTTAAAACAAGGTCTGGCTAAGTTGCTGGGTACTTGGTACTTGGTCAATATGTACCAATATGTACTTGGGAAGTGGGTACTTGGTCAATATGTACCAAGTCATGGATGGATAGATGGTGGGTCACATTTGAAAGAAAGGACCAAGGTTTTATCCAACAAATATCTCAAGGTATAGTGCATCTGAAACATATGTGCATAATTGAGACTATGTAGCTGTTAAATATGCATGGCATGTGGACATGGCTTGGAAGAAATTTTCTCTACCCTGTTTGCAAACTAGATCAAACAAAATCGTGCCCCAGAAAACAATTAAAATATTCAGATTGTCTGTAGTGTATTTACACAGGGCTTGTTTGCTGGAGCCCCTTTGCGGTGATCACAGTCCCAGGAAGTAGAATAGGAATCCACATGGAAACAGCATTCCATGGCCGCTTCCTGTCTTCCCTCATGGATCTGTGGGTTGCTTGCCAGAGATGGGGAAGGAGAGGTGGAGGGAGGGAGGGCCAGGCTAGAAGGGTGAGGAGAACTGTAGCAAGGTGCTCGAGGTGAGAAAAAGAAGTCCCCCCAAACTGGGAGGGGCCCCTTTCCCATCTCTCTGGGGAATTAGAGCGAGATTGTCAAGATAAAGTGAAGCAGGCTCACTGTGGTTTCAACCTGTTGGCTGTTATGAGAACTGCCTGGAAGGTTGGAGGAGCTGGCATTCCTTCTAGGGATTTGAGGATCTCCCGATACTCCTGGGAATGGATTGGGGAGCAACATTGGGATGCTCTTCTTCTATGAGTAAGAAGCACGGCAAGAGGCATTAGGGTTCTGAGATTGTAAAGTTCATGTGTGAGTTAGAAATCTGGCACTTGGGTAGATGAAGTCTTAGATATGCCCCTAAAAGCTAAATGCCAATAATTCTTGTTCACTAAAAATGAGTAGCCCTCTTTGCCCAAGCTCCTTTCCAAATGTTCCCCTTTGGAGGGCAGTGCTGTCCCCCAGCGAGACCCAAACTTGATGTATTGACTCATGCATCATTCATTCATTCATTCACCTAATCATTTTATGCAGGTGACAGGTGTAGTCATTTCTGTCAGTCCTAGATGTGGGGCTAGGAAGATTGCTCTGCCTCCCATGTGCCAGCACCATGCTTGGTGTTCACGATTGTTGTCACAGTTCATTCTGAGAAAAGTCCTGAGCTAGGTGGTATTGGAAGAGCAAGTAATTGCCCAGGTTTCACAGGAAGTCTTCCTACGCTGCCTTTACAAACAAGGAAATTGAGGCTCTGTAACTTGCTCAAGGTCAGCCCGCCAGTTAGGAGGCAGAGCTGGATTCAGACTCATTTTTGCAGTTCTGACTTGCCTTGGGGGAACAAGACAGGTCTACAGGGAAAGTTAAATATCAACCAAGGTTACATAACCCAGGACGGGAGTGCAGTGGACAGCACAGAGCAGGCTCTGATGAAATGCTAGGTGCATAGCACTAGTCATTGGAGGTGTTCAGAAGGTGGACTTCTCAGAGCCGGGGCTGGATCATCAAGATTTGGTGGAGAGCCAGGTGTGGTGGTGCACAACTATAATCTCAGTACTTGGAAGGCTAAGACAAAAGGATTGCAAGTTTGAGGCCAGCATCAGAAACATAGTAAGGCTTTCAGCAACTTAGTGAGACCCTGTGTCAAAATAAAAATTAAAACGGAACTGGGGATGTACCTTGGAGGTAGAATGCCCCTGAGTTCAATCCCTAGTACCAAAAGAAACAAACCAAAACAAAAATTTAGTGGAGCATGTGGGATTTGAACCAGATCCTGAATGATGGATGGACTCTGATAGGTGAAAAGCAGTGGCTTTGTTCATGTTTAGTTTCTCAAGAAACACAGATGGGATACGAACATCTTTCTTTCGTATGAACTGATTGTTTTCAAACCTTTTTGTCTCAAGACTGAAATTTAGATGATTTAATTGTAAATAGTTTTAGGCTATTGAAGACTCCAGAGAATCTTTGTTTATGTGGGCTGTGTCTGTCAATATTTACTGCATTGAAATGAAAACAGATACTTTAAAATTAATTAATTAAAAATTTCATGAAGAACATATTTTCATGAAATATAACTATATTTCCAAAACAAATTCTTAGAAGTAGGGCATTGTTTTATATTATTGCAAATGTCTGTAATGTTTGACTTAATGGACGTCAGCTGGATTCTTATATTGGCTTCTGTGTTGTCTGTTGCCATATCACACATCATGTAGCCCCATGTACACTCCTGTGAGACAAAAAATATGTGTATGTATTATTATGAGAATAATTTTGACCTTGCAGACCAATTGAAAAGGTCTCAAACACCCTCTCCCTTGCTGCAGGGGTCCCGGGAACACACTTTGGGAACCACTTTGGGTGTGGTAGTGGCACACAGGTTGAGACAGGAGGATCACAGTTTTGAGGACAGCCTCAGCAACTTAGTGAGACCCTGTTTCAAAAATAAAAAATGAAAGGGGCTGAGGGTGTAGGTTGGAGTAGAATACCTACCTCTAAGTTCAATCCCTAATACCCCCTCCAAAAAAAAGTAACAATAGCAAACATCTTAAACTTAGACGAGGGTAGTGCTGAACTTGGGTGGGGACTTGGGTCTTGGTGGATGTCCCTTGGGAAACAAGAGGAAGAGGGAAAGCAGGTGGGCCATCCTCCTCTCCCTTTTTGTGGCCTGCCTCTCGGAGTCTAGGTGTACTGACTGGGCATGAATCGGTGGTGGTGACCATCTAGCCCACTTCCATTTGGAGTTCCCACCTGTGTGTGTAACATGGGCACTCGTGGCTGTCTTCATAGAACTTAGGCATGTGCTGCAGTAGTTAGAAGATAAGTTAACAGCATTTACTCTCCATTTCCTGAGGGTGAGCGGCAACTGCTGGTTTCAGGTCACCTGGTTTACATGTGCCCTTGTTCAGCCCCTAGAGATTCTTGGTAGAAAATGCTGTGAATCCTTCCTGCTAAAAAAATGGATTGGGGGAAGAGAGGCCCCTGTGAATGCCAGAATCCTGCTCACATGTGTGTCCAAGGTAGTAATTAGAGGGTGACTGTAACGAGCCTCCGGAGTCTTCCAGGGCCTGAGGTTTAAGTGTTAATTTCCAACACAGATGTGCTTCTGTGCTTCTGGGCTCTTGGGTAAGTGAAGACTGCTTGGAGCTGTTTGTGGGGAAGGTACTGTCCTTTTTCCTAACCAGTTTGCCCTGTTGATGGTCACGATTCACCCTTTACTTCTGCCCACTGTGGACTTTCTGCTGCTCAGGACAGCTCACTGGTTTTGAGTTTAACATTTCGACACATGTTCTTTTAATTTCTTCATGCTGCGATGACATGGCCTGTTCTTTTAGGAGAACCTTCTTTTAGTTTTTTGTTTTTGAGCAGCTTAAGAAGTCTGGAATCTCCAATTACCACTGCCTGGATCCAGATTCTGGATGTCGTGCTCTCATTTAAACTATATCGTTTTGATTCTCAGG
Source organism: Glis glis (assembly GCA_004027185.1). Lineage (NCBI taxonomy): Eukaryota > Metazoa > Chordata > Mammalia > Rodentia > Gliridae > Glis > Glis glis. The sequence goes on from PVJS01005172.1 coordinate 9,528, forward strand.
ACATATTTTTCTTATAAACATATTGATGGTTTAAAGAATTAGATATGTCCTGGAGCCTTTGACTTCTGACAGTATAGCTTTGTCAGCCCAGGTGACATAGGGAACCTTCTAGGGTGGTTGGAGGGTATTGAAAGGGAAGTAGAACTGAATTCTAAGGCTGACTTTAATGCTTGTTAGCTGGGTGACCTTGGGTGAGCCACTTAACCTTTTTGGACCTCCCTTTCCTCATTGGAGAAACAGGATTAAGAATAAATGTAAAGCCTTGCTATTATAAAGCTCTATTTAGTTACAGATTTGGCCATGGAATTCTTCTTAATAGACCTGCCATTTGCTGAGCAGATTTTCTAAGTAAAGATATACACCTGGATGCTTGTCAGTGTGGTCTCTTATCTGCCCAAGGTGAAATTCATTTTATATGACTGGGCACAGTTAATCTTTATTAGGCAAGTGGTGCAGTCTTCTTCTGAGAAGAAAACTGTGTGTATACAGAATGGTTTACTTATCTATTTAGGTCACCATTATTTATTTAGCATGAGCCAACTACAAGGTGATATGAGAGAGAAAACCCCCTGGAAATTCTTGAGAATGAGATATATATTGAGGATAGAAAACAAGCAGTGGCAGAATGTTCTGTATGTCCACCTGTGCACGTGAGTGAGAGTGGGCATCCCCATTAGGGATAGAAGAGGAGGCTGCCAGGAGCACAGGGGTTTGAAATCTGCCTTTTTAAAGGATAAGAGGATGTGGAGTAGGAGGAGGGCATTCCAGGTAGTTAAGAGGATTAGACCAAGCTTTTGTGCAACATCTGTCATTCCGCCCAGCTGTGCTGCTTATCATTTGAGCCCTGATGATACTGGTTTCCCTGATGATACTGGTTTCTTGCTGCTGCATTGGTCTATTTCCTGGCTCCACATTTGGGTCATGTATTTTCATACTTATTCCAGGATTTTTGGAAACCGATGGAAGCTAAAGCCCTAACTGGTTCAGACTAGGATGAGGGAAGTGGCATATTATCTAAATACCATGCCTTGCTCTCTACTTAAATATATTTTTCTTCACTTTGTATGATTTTTAAAAATATAATCTTATTGGTGCATTGTAATCACACATCAAAATGAAGTTCAGGGTGATAGGGACATACATGCACAAAGCACTTGGTGAGCTTCCCTCTGGATCCCATCCCACTCCCTCCCCTTCCCTGTACAGGATATTGAGATTGGCACTGATAATTATTATTATTATTATTATTATTATTGTTATTATTTTGTGTGGTACTGGGGATTGAACCCAGGGGCATTCTACCTCCAAGCTACAACCCCAGCCCTATTTTTTTTATTCTTCATTTTTGAAACAGGGTCTCACTAAGTTGTGGAGGGCCTCACTAAGTAGCTGAGGCTGACTGCAAAACCTGCGATCCTCCTGTCTCAGCCTCCCAAGTACTGGGATTACAAGTGTGCACCACCACGCCCGGCTGGCATTGATAATTATGTATGTGTACATAGCATCAATTGAAGTGTTTCCTTTATCAAATCTCCCTCCCCCCTCCACTTCCCTCCCCTAGACCCCCTCTATTGCTCAGGTATGACTTCATATTCTTTCAGAAAATCTTGGTATCTCATCAAAGGAGTAAGATGATGGCGACAAACTATTCTATATAGATTAAAGGTACTATCAGTTTTGGCCTCAAAGGGGAAAGATCAAGGTTAAGACAAAGAGTGCTTTCTCCCTCTTGATTTTAGAGATTTTTTTTTAATATAAGTCCCTAATTGCCCTCCCAGTACCCAGGTGGCCCAGAAACTTTCCCGGAGGATGGTGTAGCAAACCAAAGAATAACAATAAAAGCAATAACATTTGTGGTTAACCACCCCCTTCCCTAGCAGCATCCCCCCAACACTCCCACACTCAAACACACACACTCTTCACTTCAATCCAGTTGTGTATGTTGCTTGCTTTGATGGTAGTGAATATGCTATTGGGCATCGTTTTATAGTACAGTTGTAATGTCCACATGGCATTTTAATCTTTACATCTTAGTCATACACTTGAGCTGGAAGGAACCTTCATTATAAGCCCCTCATTTTAGAGGTGGGGAACTGAAAGCCTAGGTTGTCTGATTCTGAGTCCAGGTTCCCCTTCACTAGTTTATGTTGTTGTTTTTTTCAGTGTCCGAGCAGGGTTTTCTCAGCCACTCCTTCTTGCGGCCCCATGCTGAGTGCTTTTCATGCATCTTGTCATTTGTTTTTTATAACAACTGTTTGAGAAAGGTATTATTACCATGCCTCCTTTAAAACCGGAGAGGTTGAGTAATGTGTTTAGATGTTAGTAAGTCATGGCGCAGAGGTGTGACCTAAGCACACAGTGACTTTAGGGCACCAGCTCCTAACCTTCTGTACTGTGCTGTTTTCCAAGGAAGTCTTCCCTTGTTCCCACATCATCCCCCACTTCCACCCATCTCTTTCCCCCTGCCTTACCAGGTATCTCTCTCTACTTGCAAAGGTAGGATTCTGATTATGGCTACCGTGGACTATCAGGAGCCTGAACTCCAAAGGAAGATGCTCCAAAGCCTTGATCAGTGGTCCAGATCCTTCTCCTAGGGACTTGAAGGAGCTGATACCACATCACTTAGGCCAGAATTCCTTGGGGGTATATTCAGGCAGTCAGGGCCATGGAGGGCATGATGCAGTCTGTCTTAGCTTTGGCTTCTGGGGAGACTGAGCAAATTAGAGTAGAGAGAAAGTAGATGGAAAGCTCCATGAAACTCACCCTTAGCTCAAGCACATGCTCCCTTAGCAGGAGCCAGCTGTATCGACTTTATCATCAAAGAGTATGATCCCAATCCTCTCATGGGACACCAAGCCAGGTGAGAGGCTCCTGCCTTCAGCCTCTGCCATATGCATCTGGGTGTCTATATTTTATTCTTTCTATTCTGTTTTCCTTCCTCCCTCCATGCAGTAGTGGCCTAAAGGACACTATTCAGACCCCACAAAACTGGTCACTGACCCCTGGCCTATGTGCTTTGACACAGGATGGAGGCCTCTGCATGCTCAGGAATGCAGCTGGTTTTGTTGCTGGGCTGTGTCAAAGGTGTCATCCTTCATTGGGCTTATTTTTAAAATTTCAGCAGAAAATCTTCCTAGGTACATTGGTAATCTAATTGATCAGCTTATATGGTGACTTTGACTAGGCCAGGGTGGGGGCCGAGAGCTGCTCTGGCCACCCTTTAAAGAGGATGAATGCTACTTTCACCTTGCCCCAAGGGGAGCTGATCTGGCAATGGCTTGGGAACCCATCTACCTGGAGTCCAGGGCCTAGACTCATCTGGGGTCTTATAAGAGGACTAGATCAATATGGAGGAGATCTGTGGGTCATGGGCATATTGTACATTTTTTAAAAAGTATATTGGGTCATAACTTTATAGTTCAGCAACACTGACAAGAATGGATGCTTTGAGACCCCTGCTTAGTCCTGGATTAGGAAAGAGGACAGATGGAAACCATGCCTGAGAAGAGCAGTGCTGGAGGTGCGGTCGCCATGCCGGAGATACCAGGCCTGAAGAGCTGTTTGGGGCTTAACAGAGCCCAACTTCTGAACTGCCAAGAGCTACCAGTTTCCTTTCTGTCTCTGATGAGCCACTTCTCTCAAGAAAGTTTCTATGAAAACAAACAAACAAGCAAACAAACAACAACAAAACTAAAAAAATCGTATGTCTGCTCAACAGATTATGGGAGTCAGAGAGCATTTATTTGTAAAATTTTTTGAAATAAATTTTTACATTCATGGAACATGAAAATGATATTCCTCAAATTTACTTAAAAGGAAACCCAATCTTACAGGTGTGACAGCTCATGTGAATGCTATTTTGGGGGGGGGGTATTGGAGATTGAACCCAGGGCCATTCTACCTCCAAGCTACACCCCCAGACCTTTTTAAATTTTGAAACAGGGTCTCAATAAGTTGCTGAGGGTCTTGTTAAGTTGCTGAGGTTGTCCTTGAACCTCTGATCCTCCTGTCTCAGCCTTTCAAGTGCTGGCATTACAGGTGTGTGCCACCATACCTGGCTCATGTGAAGGCTGTTAGTAAAAATTTTGAGGTGAAGGAAATAGGGATGTGGAAATATAGTAGAGGCTTGGGTGTTTTCTAACCATGGGGAACTCAATGGGCAGAAGGCAGCTGCTATGGACAGTTTGGGGACTGGTAAGAAAGCGAGTTTTAGGGCCAATTGACTTTTGTGACTAGTTAGCACTTGTCTTTGTTTTTAGAGAGCAGGATGTTATAACTGGTAGTGTCAGGAGAGCATGGTATGGTTTATCTGAGGGATGTGTGATCTTAGCCTATGCTTGACACAGGGTGTTTTCCCATCATGTAAGGATGGCAGCCACGTAGTCAAGAGATTGCCTACCTTTCACAGTTTAGCCTCTTGGGCTAAGAGCATTCACTTAGAAAGAGCAGCCTTGTTTTCTGTGGTTTTGCCATCAATATTATAGGACTATGAGTTCTATGGCCCATGCAGGCTTGATGCATAAAGGTGTGGCCTGGGAGAGATGCCCAAAGGGGTGGGGAGGTAAAGTAATAACTGCTTGTCTGGAGAGTTTTCATTTGCTGGATCTCTTCAGGAAACAGAGAAGTTAAGTTTAATTCTTTCAGTCTCACATTCATTTTAGGGATGGCAGAAAGAGATTCAGAGACATTCTATGCCTTGCTCATGAGTATGTCATTACTAAGACAGACTCCTAAGCCTAAATATCAAGAGTCTTTTGAACTACTGTATTTTTTTAAAATTATTATTACTGCTGGTGGTCACCTGCGATGAAAATTAACTTTTGAGGATAACCTCCCACTCCTCATGGATGCCTTTCCTGCAGTCTGTCAGTCCTTGAAATTTCACCTTTAGAAAGTCTTTTCTGTAAATTAAACCTTGTTATGATTAGGATAAATACAGGTGTCCCAGCGAAGGGTCACATCGTCTTACCAGTCATTTGTATATCAGTGTAAATGAAATTTGTGAGTGCTTTACCTGAGACAGACTGTCATTGGAGGGAGGAGAGAATATAGGGGCCCTGGGCATCTCAGGGCAGGCAAAGGGCTCCACACAGCAACACTGGGTACAGCTATGTCTCAGGGACTTGAGCCCTGAATGCCAGTGTGAGTGCATTCTACCCAGGCCGGGAATGTTAGGGGGTTTGGATATGCTGAGGTTCTTCATATGCTGGTATCAACTCACAAGGCAGCTTTATGATGCAGGGTACCTGTCCTGCAACCAGGATAGTACTAAATATTCAAATACAATATGACTGGTCATTGCCCATGTTATTTAGGTTTTGGCATTCATTGATATCTACCTCTTTGAAGAAAAGGTTTCAAGTCCATCTATATTGTTATATGTTTTACTGATAGCTTGTTTTGGATAGTAGTAGGGGTGGTAACAATAATTATCTCTTAGATGTCACTTCCTCCTGGAAGCCTTCCAGTATTCTCCAAATCAGGCTACGTGCAGCTTTCAATGTGTTTCTGTAGTATCTTGTGTTCACTTCCCTCAGTCAGCACCTAACACAAAATTTGGTATTTTCCTGTTTGTTTGCTTATCTGTCTCTTTCACTCTCTGTCTCAAATAGGATTCCTCATCTGGACTGCAGAGCACAAACATGACATGCATGTTTTCTCAGTTCTCTCTAGGATCATACATAATGTACAATTGTAGATGAACAGGAGAAAAGTGAATTCATTATAATTCATGGATGCCCTAGATCAGGGGATGGTTACTTTCTTCGGGTCAGAAAGGAAATGTTTTTTGCTTTGTGGACTATCGAGTCTCAGTCAGAACAACTCAGCTCTATCACTGCAGCACAAAAACAACCACAGATAATCAAAATACATGAATTTACTTGCAAAAAACCAGGCAGTGGCTGGATTTGGCCCTGGGGCCATGGCTCATTGATCCCTCCTACCTCATAGCTTTAGGGCTTCCTCTTCCCTTAGAACCTGGTTGAGGAAGTTCTAGACTGACTGCCTGGGAGGGCAGGGCTTCTGATTCGCTTACTGTCTTTTCCCTGGTGGCTGGCCCTGTCTAAGTACAAAGTAAGTGGTCAATAAATATTAGCCTTTATTCATTGAGTGAAAAGGCCTAGCCCCCTTGCCCCAACTTTAGACACTTCTGCAAGGCCATCACTGCTGCAGGCTCCCCTTCAGGGCGGCTGAGAATTCCTTGTGGCCTCATTGCAGCCCAACTTCTCCCTCTGCCTAGTCATGCTTCCATGGCTCCTACCACAGGGCCTGGTCCTGGAGCAGCCCCTACCTGCAGGCAGATCTTCATCTCAGTCACCAGACCAGCACTAATGGAAACTGCCTGGGACATGGGCACATCCCTTGGAGCCCTTGGGATATAATGAGATTTCAATGTGGAGTGTGGCCTGTCCCCTGTGGGATGGCCTGGTGGCTCTGACAAGGCTGTCCTGCCGTATCTCCCACCACCAGAGGTTTCCACCTGAGTTAAACATTGTCCTTGATGTAGAGCCTCCTGTGGCTCAGAGTGCTCAGGAAATGTCATATCCACATGAACAAGTATTTCTGAACTATTTAGTTCCACTAAAGAGCAGTGGAAGACGCTGGGGGCAAGAGATGCTGTATAAAGGCCAAGGCTTTGAGTCTTGAATGGAAGGGGAAGGGAAGGAAGGAAGGAACACCAATTGGACACCTACTGTGTGCTACATCTTTCCATAAATTGCTCCGTTTATTCTTACCATACCCATGCCACAGTTTCATTCCCATTGGAAGCTGAGGCTGTCAACGACTAAGTCATTTGCCCAAAGGCAGGTCTCTGTTCCCGTGACTAGGTCACACCACCTGAAGCATTTTTCTTCACTGCTATCGTATGCCAGTGCCAGAGGGGCATGGGGAGAAATCAGTGTGGTAGGCAAATCAGACACAGAGGAGCCACCCCCTCCAGGAAGCCCTCCTGAGCCCCCTGCTCTGGAGTCTGCCCCTGCCTGACTTCTCTGGTTCTGCCCACATCCCCATCACCTCTGAAGTTCCTTGAACTTTCTGTCAGGTGTTGTGGTCACCTGGGGTGGGGTGGGGTAGACCTCAGATTGTTCACAGTCAAATTTTTGGAGATCAGAGCAGGTCAACCTCTTTCCTCTCATTGTCCTGCGCATTGTCTTTCCGAGTCTTCTCTAGCAGGTTTGAGAAGGTTTTGTGGGAAGAGTGAAGGAGTAGGAATATTAGACAGTGGTGATAGTGACAGTAGGTTCTGTGGCCTCCAATGCTTCTGAAATCCTGTAGAGATAAGGATTATTTGGTGCAGGTGATCACAGAGAAATCGAGGACCACACCAGGGTCTTGGAGAATGGGAGCCCTTGGGGGGCCTGTGGAGTACAGGGGAGAGGGCCAGCTGCCTCCTGGGGGCAGGGGTGGGTGGTCGTCATTCATGGGCCTCTCCTGTGCTATCAGGCCCCAACCTGGCCACCAGCATCTCTCCCACAGCAGGTTGTAGGGGCTGAGGTTCCCGGAGGAGCGTGGCTATGCCAGCCTTGCCAAGTCGAGACCAAATGTTCCTCCCACGCATCTGTCTTCCACATGAGATCCTGATGGGAAGGTGGGTGAGCTAGCGAGCATGAATTACCCCTGGCCCACGTCTTGGCTGCCTCACAGGCTGCCTGGCTGCTCCAGCTTTCTCTGTCTCTTGGATAAATCAGGAACTCCCGAAGGCTCCTTGTGGAGCTGCCTGCCAGCCCAGAACACCCTGTGCTCTGCTCAGAGCATTCAGAGGCACACTGCCTGTCCAGACTTCTGGGAGTTGGTGGTTGGGGAGATGGGGGGGAGCGGTGTCCCCATTCACATGGCGGGAGACCCAGAGTGGGGGCGGATTTGCCCAAGGGCCCAGCTCCTCCTCACAACTGCCTGGCAGGGGACTCTGACTCCTTTTCTTTCTCTTTCACGGGCATCTCTTCTCTCTCTCCTGACAGAGTGATATTCCCCAGGCATCTGCCATTCCTGGGCCCCCTTCTCCCACGAAGCTGTGCCATACACGTGCCAGGGTTGAAAGCATCAGTTCAAGTGCACGCCCTCTCCGCCGATCTCCCCTGCTCTCTGCAGTACTCTCCTTGCTTTGTTCGAAGAGATCTCCTGGCCCCATATCTCTGCCACCCCATCGGCTCAGTTGTGTGTATTTCCAGTGCCTCCGGGACATCTCAGCCTGAGCATTACCCCAGCACCCCAAGTTCAACAATCCAGGAATGAATGTCTAGCCCACTCCTAACCTGAGCGTCCATTCCCCATGACGGCAACCCTCCGTTCTTCCTGTCTCCCTGGCTTGAACCCTCTGTTCTGTTCCTTCTCCCCTCATCCTTGAAACCTCCTCACAGGTCCTATCTGTGGCTTCCTGGGCCCCAGTAGCCTCCTTCCACAGTCCCACAAGAGGTCCCTGTACCCTTTTGCTCGGACTTCAGTAGTTTCCACTGAACTGACCCCCCCACCCCCTGCTGCCAATCTTTCCCAACTCCAGCTTCATCCTACAACTATTACCAGATTTATGGTTTTAATTATACTAATTAAAATCATCAATTGACACAGTTTTAATTACGTTATTTTCCTGCTTGAATCTTTCAGGGTTTTCTCTTTGCTTTAGCATTAAGTAATGACTTCTTGCCTAGCAACTGGGTCTTTTATAGTATTTACTCCGTTTTTTCTGACTTCGTCTTTTGCACCTATAGATAAAGTACACCTCAGCTGAAAGGGCTGCTTGGCCAGCCTCTGTGTGGACTGTGCAGCTCCCTCATCTGCATCTTTGCTTATGTCTTGCCTGCCTTGAGGTGCCCTCCCCCTCTCCAAGTCTGTAGTCCCATCCATTCTCAAGTACATGTCATCAAGGATCTTTTTCTGGTTTTTCTAACCTGATATGTTTTCTCTCTATTTTGGAATACCTTTATGACAGAGACAATACCTGATTAATCCTTGTATAACCACAGATCCTAGCCTTTACCTTGTTCTCAGTCTTGGCTGAATTCTGAATTTGAGCATCTCAGGAAGAGTGAGAGTGAGTTTCTGTGAAGGCCTAATGGATGCTAAGAAGCCATAGATGTTTGATTCTCATATGTGGCATGTGTCCTATTGCTTTGCCTTTGGCCTTAGAGTTATCGGAAATTAAAATATGTTACTCTCAATGGCCTGCCATGTGCAAGGCTCTGGGTTTAATCCCCAGCATTGGAAAAAGAAAAGATGCAAATAGAAAGCCTGGGTGGCATGGTGCTCACCTGTAGTTCCAGCTACTTGGGAGGCTGAGGCAGGAGGATCATTTGAACCCATGCCTGGGCAACATAGTAAGATTCTGTCTCAACAGCAGCAGCAACAACAACAAAAGATATGAAGCTCTTAAAGGTACAGGATTGGGAATCATGTTTCCAGAGACTGAAATAGATGCATTTTAATCACATTAATCTGTGTAGTTTATTTTATTTTATTTTATTTTATTTTATTTTATTTTTGCGGTACCGGGGATTGAACCCAGGGGCGTTCTACCTCCGCGCTACACCCCCAGCCCTATTTTTTATACTTTATTTTGAAACCGGGTCTCACAAAGTTGCAGAGGGCCTCACAAAGTAGAGAGAGAGAGAGAGAGAGAGAGCTGAGGCTGGCCGTGAACCCGGATCCTCCGGTCTCTACCTCCCAAAATACTGGGATTACAAGCGTGCGCCACCACGCCCGACAGTCTGTGTAGTTTATGTGGCTCTATCGCGGGTATTATTTTATAATTCTTGCAACATCTCTAAGTCATAGGTTGTCCATGTATTATTTTTCGAAGCAAATTGAAGGACTTTATTCGTTCACATAGTGGTCCAAGGATAGATGGAAATAAAATTGTATGGCATGCTCCAATGACATCATCGCGTTACTGTCTTTGTACCTCTAGGCTGCTGTCTTCTGATTGGCTATATTTTCAGACAAAATCTTCCCAAGCAGTATCAGTAATGGCCACTGACAGCCCCAGGCTTAAATTTAGCTATACATATTTTAGGAACTCATAGAAGGACGAGACAGGGTATCTTTCCTGATAGCATCAACAGAAGTCACTGGGAGGGTCCTTCTTTGCATCTCATCACTGTGGCTGAGGAGATGTGGTGCTCTGATTGGCCAAGGAGAAAATTATGAGCTCTCATTGAACATAGGAAAAAATTATGAGCTCAGAAAGGTTAAGTGATTATCCAAGATCGAAAAGCCAACTGAAGTGCCTGTCTTCTGACCAAAGTTCATGTTCTTTGGCCCTATTTTGCTCTTGGATAATCAATGTCTTTTTGTATCTAAGTGTGAGCCTGTTTTAGAATTCAAGGACAGCTCTTGCTCCAGTTGCAAAGGTGGCAGATGATATTTTGAGGGCTCTTCCTTTCCTTTTTCTGTAACCTAATGACCTTTAATGCCCAGTCCCTTAAAATTCTGTTTCTTCTCATCCCTTTAAAAACCCTGAAAATGATCTCCAAAGTATTATGTTAAATGAAAAGAAGCCAGAACCAAAGGCTGTATACTATACAATCTGATATATGTGATATTCTGGAAAGGGTGGAACTCTAGGGTTGGAAAAAAGGTCAGTGGTTGCCAGGATGGGGTGGGGATTTAGGTCAAAGGGGTATGGGGAATTTTTTAAAGGTAGTAATTCTGTTTTATATATTGATTGTGGGGTGGTTACAAGACTGTATGTATTTGTCAAAATCCATGGAACTGTACACTAAAATGGGTGAATTTTATAGTGTGTAAATTATACCTTAATAAAAACAATCAAAACACTTAGATCCTGCTCAGGCCTGAGTGACAATGGGATTTACAGCTTAATGACCATCACACCTGTAGGTCATGATGAAATAAGTAGCACCACAATCTAACATCAATAATAAGAAACCACAGAAGCAGTGGTGTACTTCTGTAATCCCAGTACTTGGGAGGCTGAGGCAGGAGGATCACAGGTTTGCAGCCAGCCTCAGCAACTTAGTGAGGCCCTCCACAATTTAGTGAGACACTGTTTCAAAATAAAAATTAAAATAGGGCTGGAGGTGTAGCTCAGAGGTAGAATGCCCCTGGGTTCAATCCCCAGTACCAAAAAACAAAACAAAACAATAACACCAAACAAACAATAGTGGAGTCTCCTTCCCTGGAAAGTAACCCAGTCATTCCTCAGCTGAGTAATGCTGCAGCCCTTCTGCTGCTACTGCTCTCTGGCAAGAGCAGTGGAGCTGTACCCCAAATCTTCTCCCTCACGCTGCATGTGGTAGAGGCTCCCTGGGAAATGTAGGAGCAGGATAGAGGCAAAGGGCTTTGGGGACACATGGGGTTGCAGAATCAAAGATTCTCGGGAGGAAGCAGGATGGCCCCCACCCTGACAGCATTGTAAGAACAGTGCCTCCCAGCCAGTTGAGAGGTCAGAGAAGAGCAGAAAAGTCCAGCACTCATGATACCCTGCATCTCCCCTCTGTTTCCTCCCTGCTCACTCCTCCCCCCTGGCCACCCACACTCCGATGTTCCCTTCCTGCTAGTTGTTGCAAGTCCTCCTCCTAGAGCTGTCCTTGGCTCCAGGAGTCTAACCATGGGACTGTCTTTTCAGTCTTTTGCATGCCAGTTTCTGTATCTTCTTTTCTTTCAAATTCCTCCCTAGTCCCTTCAAACTCATCTCATTACACTTTGGGCCTTTGCCTTTTCATTCATGTCTGATTATTCACCTCTGCACTCCCCAAGTGCTTCCATCTCCCCCTGTCCAATTTTAATTCTACCTGGTTTCATCTAAGACCAAGATAGTTTGGTCTACCAGACCAAGAAAGCATTAAAAGGAGATGCTATGTAATACACAAATTATATAATAGTTTCTGAAATGTTAGCTGTCTTCTGCTGCATGAAAGTTCTTATTGACAGGGAAGTTATAAATACTTTCAGTTGTACACATTACATTTTTCTGATTTAAAACACCTGATTACAAAATATATATGAGTTACAAACAGTTTTTATTTTTTCTGCAAAAAAAAAGAAATAGTTGCTCACCAATTACTAAAATGAAATGGGAAAACTCTAGGGCGGAATGGATTATGATGTTAGAAAACAGGGCTCAGCAATGCCAAGGGTGATGACTTCAAAGTGTGCTGTAAAGGAGTCCCTGCTGAAGGGTGCAGGCTGTGCTCAGCTGTAGGTAGGAGCTGGAGCCAGGGTAGACCATCGTATGTGCAGATGTGGAGTTGAGTTGGAAACTCAGATTGAACAACATACCCTGGAAGTGGGCTGACACTCTGACTGCCTTAAGTTTCTGAGAAACATTTCCTCATGGTTGTTTATAATTTGCTTTCAGCATACACAGATCTGACACTTTCCGGCTTTAAGGTTGTATAAAACACCCCATCAGTTGTAGGGAGTGAGACAGGGTCTCAAGCTGGCTGAGGACAAATATCAGGGTCTTCCTGGGGCTGATTAGACCAGAAGAATGGGGCCTGGTGATGATGGCAGATAGCGGGGAGAGGCTCCCCTGGGCAAAGCCAGTCATGCCCTGGTTAAGTGAGGTCTGTTTTCCAGTTCCAAGGCGGTCCCCAGCTAGACCCCACTAATCAGATGGGAGACCTTGCCAGCTCAGCCCAGCAGATGCAAATGGGCATGTGCATGTTTTGGGCCCATGCCCAGGCTGGCCGGTGTTACTGATAGGCTGTGGGCTGTGGTCTCAGAAGGACAGGTTCAGGGCGTGGCTGGATGTTAATATGGCCTGTTGCTGGATTACCGGGAAGGCCGCCAGCCTGACCGCCACTGTGACCGGAGAAGCGCAACAGGGCTTTGCTGTTCCAGCATGGCCCTCTCAGTAGGCTTGTGGAAAGCCACCAGGATGCTGAGGGTCTCCAAGAAGATTGAGGCCCCTGCTATGCCTGCTATCTGCTCAGCCTCTGAGGGCACTGGAATATCTGTCCCATGCTGAGAGGGGTGTTAGGATGACATGCCATGGAGAGATTGTGGAGGGCTTTCTGCCTCCCTGCTTCTGGGGGCTCTCCACCTCCTTCTCAGGGTGTTTTTGGATAAACCAAATGCATAGGCAACAAAAGCAAAAGCAAACAAGTGGGGCTGCATCAAACCAAAAAGTTTCTGCACAGCAAAGGAAACAAGCAACAAAATGAGAGGGCAACCCATAGAATGGGAGAGAATAGCTGGGCATGGTGGCGCATGCGTGTGATCCCAGTACTTGGGAGGCTGAGACAGGAGGATCGCAGGTTCATAGCCAGCCTCAGCTACTTAGTGAGGCCCTCTGCAACTTAGTGAGACCCCGTTTCAAAATAAAAAAAGAATAAAATAGGGCTGGGGGTGTAACTCGGAGGTAAAATGCCCTTGGGTTCAATCCCCAGTACCACAAAAAAAAAAGAATGGGAGAGAATATTTGCAAGCCATATATGCAATAAGGGGCTAATAAAGACAGTATATAAGGAACTCATATAACTCAATAGCAAACAAACAAACAAACAAACACAAAAGCAAACAAACAATCCCCCCCAAAAGCTCAATTTAAAAAAGGGCAAAGCACCCAAATAGATATTTTTCCAAAGATACACAACTGACCAATAGGTATCTAAAAAGATGCTCAACATCACTAATCATCAGGAAAATACAAATTAAAACTACAATGAGATACCACCTCACACCTGTTAGGATGATTATCATCAAAAAGTCAAAAGATAACATGTTGGTAAGGAAGTAGAGAAAAGGAAGCCCTTAAACATTGTTGGAGCGGGTGTGGTGGCACATGCTTGTAATCCCAGTACTTGGGAGGCTGAGACAGGAGGATCGCAGGTTTGTGGCCAGCCTCAGCTATTTAGTGAGGCCCTCTGCGACTTAGTGAGACCCTGTTTCAAAATAAAGAATAAAATAGGGCTGGAGGTGTAGCTCGGAGGTATGCCCCTGGGTTCCATCCCAAGACCCCCCCCCCCGCAAAAAAAAAAAACATTGTTGGTGAGAATGTAAATTAGTGCAACTATTGTGAAAAATTGTATGGACATTCCTCAAAAAAGTGAAAATAGAACTACCATATGATCCAGCAATCTCACTTTCTTGGTAAATATCCAAAGAAAATAAAACAACCATGTCGAAGAGACATCTGCAATCGCATGTGAATGACAGCATTATTCACAATAGCTAAGATATGGAAACAACCCAAGTATCTGTTGATGGATGAATGGGTAAAGAAAATGTGGTATATATAGACATATATATATACATATATACATATATACATATATACATATATACATATATACATATATACATATACAATGGAGTATTATTCGGCTTTATAAAAGGAAATTCTGCCTTTTACAATAGGGATGAACCTGGAGAACATTATGCTAAGTGAAATAAGCCAGTCACAGAAAAATAAATTCTGCCCAATCTCATTTATATGTGGAATGGAGAAAAGTCAAACTCTTAGAGAGTAGAATGGTGGTTGTTAGGGCCTGGGGAGTTGGGGGCAAAGGGATGATGTTGGTCAAAGGGTACAAACTTACAATTGTAAGATGAATAAATTCTGGAGACTTAATGTACAGCATGGTGACTATAGTTAATAATGTATTGTGTACTTGACATTTGCTAGGAGGGTAGACCTTAAATACTCATACCACAAAAAAAATGTAACTAGGAGAGGTGGCTCTTTTAGTTTGCTGGTGTGACCATTTCACAGTATAGACATACATCACACATCAAAACATCACAGTGTACCCCTTGCATATATGCAGTTTCTAGCTGTCAGTTATAGCTCAGTGCGGTTGAAAGGGGCAACTTGATGTGAGTCCCTCTCCTCCTTGCTGCCCCCCCCCTCACACACAGAGACCCTGGATTCTTCCGGGCTAGCTCCATGCTTTTCTGCCTTTGAAGTTGCTCCGGAGACGGGAACCAGAAGGAGCTGATGTAGGAAGTTAGCTCATCCCTTCCCACTGAGCCAACTCTGGTTTATCTTTCAGCTCCCGCCCTGCCTGGCCACATCTGTGTACATTTACTTATTCCTCACATCCGTATTGTGGGCGTGGGTATTTTCCCCCTGATTGCTTCTTTCAAAACCTTGCCCATTTCAGGAGGCTTTTTAAACCATGTTTAGTCCAAGTAGTTTGAGCCAACACATCCACACTAGCAGACTCTGGAGAGGACTTGATTCGACTCTGGTCCCTACAGATGTTCTGTCAGCTCTTGGGCCAGAGACATAGGAAGCTGACCTGGTCAGAGACAGCCTGAGTGCCAGAATGACCTCACTGTAGGGCCTGGTGAAGGGCCCAGAGACCTGAATGGACAGGAAGGAGCATTGACTTCTGGGAGCTAAGTGAAGAGTGGATTTTGCCATTTTTTTTAAAGATAGTGCCTTTAATAAAAATGACATATAGGAAAGAGGCAGATGGCCCTGGGTTCATATCCTGAACTATCCTGGGTTACTTACTGCTTAATGTTCTGAGCTTAGATTCTTGGTCTGTGAAATGGGAACAATGACATCAACTGTGTTGATTGTCCTGAGAAAAAAAAATAGAGACTATGTCCATAAGGTGCATTGCTCAGGACCTGGGCCCTAGGAGGCTCACAATCAATGGCTGTGATTGTTTTATTTATTTATTTATTTTCCCCCCTTGTACTGGGGATTGAATCCAGGGGCATTTTACCTCTGAGCTACACCCCCAGCCCTATTTTAGTTTTTATTTTGATAGAGGGTCTGGCTAAGTTGTTGAAGGCCTTGCTAAGTTGCTGAGGCTGGCTGCAAACCTGCGATCCTCCCGTCTCAGCCTCCCAAGAACTGGGATTACAGGCATGTGCCACCACGCCCGGCTGTTGGCTGTGATTGTTATTAGGACTGTCAATTAAGTGGAGAGTCTGCAAGGATTTGCTTTCCAAAAAAATTTCCTAGAGAAGGCAATATTTTCCTCTTAATTCTGGACACACACCAGGGTCACATGAAGTGGTTTTTAAAATGCATTGGCCTGGTTGTTTTAATCCTGGCGGTTCTCCTTTGCTAGTCACATGGGGCACCCTTGGATTCATGTTCTTCAGAGTGCATCAGGTGATTCTAATGTGCAGTCTGGCTTAACCCAAAGGAATGAATTTCCCTGTGTAGAATTATAGGCAAGAGGGAGGAATGCTGTGCAGGGGGAGGGGGAGCGAGGTTTGCAGGGCAGGGAGGGTCATCTTCTGAGAACTCTGAGATCAGTCACATCTTCTAATTGTCCCTGTGTGTTAGAGGAATCCTGGAAAGCGTCCACTCTGCTGGTTCTCTCCTTCCTGCAGCAAGGGAAGCAGATGGTGGCAGGGAAGGCCCAGGGGATGAGGCCTGGGACACAGGTGCCTATGGCCCTGTGTTGTGACAGGCCCACCCCACCTTTCCCTGCATGCCTCCAGAACTCTGCCTAGAGTCACAGCTTTGGGGAGGTTCTTTCCCTGTCTGCTCTGTGTTGCTTCCCTTTCTCATCCCTGCTCTAAAAGGCTTTTCTATCCCCTTTGTCCTGCCCCTGTGGCACCTGACCTCTGGCCCTGGCTGTGATCTCAGGAAGCTTTCTTGTTTAAACAGAAAGATGGGAAGTTTTTGCTTTTCTGTGCTTATGGTCTGCACAGATAACTGCCCCCAAATGCAGCTGGGTATGGTATTAAAAGAAATTCTCATCTCACCTATAATTGCAGTTAATTTTGTTTCTGATGGTGAATGGGATGCCTGGGAGATGTGGAGTTGGGCCCTGACCAGCCTTCTGAGTTCATCCCCCAGGGAGACCATAGGCACCTGAACAGTGGTGGGATGGGAAACCAGAACAGTATGAGGGTTCTGAATGAGAACCAGGTTCCAATTTCTGCATTTCAGTTTATTCGGCATCTAATTGCTTTCTCACCATATTTCAATTCTCTCTAACCCATTTAAATGGATGGCCTAAGAGGTCATTATGGATGGAATCACAGCCTGTGGACTTTTACCATGCTAAGATGTGTTTTTCTCATTCATAAGTTAGTATGTCAATTATCATGTGCCCATAAGTGATACCTAAAGGAAACCAGACAGTGGAACAACAACAACAACCACCACAAAAAATCAGCAGCAATCCTAAGAATGCCTGTCTCTGCTTTCTGAGATATTTCCTCCCACTTTTTCCCTCCCCGACCTCCCCAACTCTCCTTTCTTTTGGCGTGTGTGTGTGTGTGTGTGTGTGTGGTGCTGGGGGTTGAACCCAGGGTCATTCTACCTCCAATCTACACCCTCAGTTCTATTTAATTTTTTAGTTGGAAATAGGGTCTCACTAAGTTGCTGAGAGCCTCGATAAGTTGCTGAGGCTGGTCTTGAACCTGTCTCCTGTCTCAGCCTCCTAAGTACTGGGATTACAGGTGTGCACCACCACATCCACTTTCTTTCAACTTTTATTTGTATTTATAAGGAAAGCTTTCAGCTGCCTCCAGTCCCGTGGCCTTAAATGCCTCCTATGTGTGATGATTCTTCAGTGTTTATTTCCATCCACACCTCTGCTCTAAACTGAAGACTCACATGTCCAACTGTCTGGGTATCTGTGAGGCTGCTCACACTACTTTGTCCAAATCTGAGCTCCCAGTTTTCCTCCTTAGATCTGCTCCCTCCAAGCATTTCCCATTGTCAGGGTCAAGAAGGGAGCCTAGAGCCAAGCGCAGTGAAGTAATCACAGTACTTGGGAGGTAGAAACAGGTTCCAGGCCAGTCTCAGCAACCTAGTGAGATCCTGTTTCAAAACAAAAAATAAAAAAGGGCTGGGGGTGTAGCTCAGAAGTAAAATGCCCCTGGGTTCAATCCCCAGTACCATAAATTTTTAAAATAATAATAAAATAAAGGGCTGGGAATGTAGCTCAGAGGTAAAATGACTCTGAGTCCAATCCCCAGTACCCCCCCCCCCAATGGAGATGGTTCCTGGCACCTAGTGGTGGGTATTCAGTAAATATTTGTAGAACGAAGAATAAACAAATGAAAGGTTCTTAACTGTACACATGGAGTGGAGTCAGTCATGGATCCATTCCCCCTCAGCAGGGAATGAGATGTGTGTCACAGGTGAGTTGCTCCCCACTCTCTTCCTCACTGTCTAAATGTGGATGGTGCTATTGCTATGTCTTGGTTTGTTTCAGAACACGGGGCAAGCATTGTGCTATGGAGATGCAAGACATTATATCCCGCACCTTTTCCATGGTGTTCAGTGCCCCCTTTCCTGCAGCATCACAGGGACATTTGGGCCATCTTGAATTCAAGACCACTTGGCACATCTCTATCCTGTCAAATGATTTCTCAACGGCTTCTTCTATCCAAGGAGACAGACTTCCTCATAGTCTGGGGAACATGTCATCACATTCCTTCCCTTAAGCCTCCTCTCCTGTCCCAGGTCTGGAATGGCCATCCTCCAGGGTCTTCAAGACTCTTCCTATCTTTCAAAGCCTCCTTCCCTGCTGTCTCCTGCAGACCCCCTCCCCCATCACTGTATTAATTATGCACTTCTCTGACTTCTCCAGGGATGCCCCACGTGGATCTTACCCTGCCCCCATTTTGCATGTGTTCATCTCATTTCCTGAGAGATTGTAAACTCTGGAGGCCAGGACATTTGTTCCTCATTCTCTTGCATCCTCATAGTACAAAGCAAGGAACAACTGGGTATGTGTTTGTGTGTGTGTGTGTTTGCAAATGTTTAAAAAATTGTGGTAACAACTTTATGTGGTAACATAAAATTCACCATTATAACTGTTTTTAAGTGTATGGTTCAGTGGTATTAAGTATACTTGTAATATTATGCAATCTGTCTTCAGAACTCTTTTCATCTTGCAAATTTGAAACTCCATACCCCTCACTATAACTTGGCTGTTGAACATTCCCCAAAGGTCCATGTGTTAAAGAAGTGGTCCCCAGCTTGGCAGTATTGGGAGGTGTTAGTCTTTAGGATGTGGGGTCTAGTGGGAGGCCCTTAGGTCACTAGGGCATGATCTTAAAGGGGATCATGGGACCCCAGCCTCTTGGCCTTACTCTTTTTTGCTTCCTGGCTATGAGGTAAGAAATTTGTTCTGCCACACACTCCCACCACTGCCATCTTGCATATCCACCAGAGCAAAGCAATGGGTCTCTCTGATCTCCAAAACTGTGAACCAAAATAAACCTTTTCTCTCTATAAGTTAATTACCACAGGTATTTTATTATAGTGACAGAAAGCTGACAAATACACCCCTTAAACACTAACTTCTCATTTCCCTCTCTCCCACTCTTCTAGTTTCTGTCTCTTATCAATTTGACTACTCTAGGTACTTCACATATGAATGGAATAATACAATATTTGTCTTTCTGTGATTGGTATTGTGTCTCAGGGTTCATCAGTGTTATAGCATATATCATAATTTCCTTCCTTTTAAGGTTGCATAATATTCCATTGTATGTATATATTACATTTTGTTTTTTCCATCTATCTGTTATGGATGTTTGGGCTGCTTCTAGCCATCTGGCTATTGTGAATAACATTTCTATGAATACAGGTGTACAAATATCTCTTTGAGATTCTGTTTTTCAATCCTTTTTTGGGTATATATCCAGAAATGGAATTGCTGGATCATAGGATCATATGGAAATTCTACTTTTTATTTTTATTTTATTTTTATTTTTTTTTTTTTTTGCGGTACCGGGGATTGAACGCAGGGGCGTTCTACCTCCGCGCTACACCCCTGGCCCTATTTTTTTTATACTTTATTTTGAAACCGGGTCTCACGAAGTTGCAGAGGGCCTCACTAAGTAGAGAGAGAGAGAGAGACAGGGCGAGAGAGAGAGAGAGAGCTGAGGTTGGCCGCGAACCCGGATCCTCCGGTCTCCGCCTCCCAAAGTACTGGGATTACAAGCGTGCGCCACCACGCCCGGCTTACTTTTTATTTTTAAAGGAACTGCTGGGCTGTTTTCCATAGCAGCTGCGCCATTTTGCATTTCCGTCAACACTGTACAAGGGTTTCAATTTCTCTACATCTTTGCCAGCTCTTACATTTTCTTTCTTCTTTTTTTAAATAGTGGATACGTTTACATTTCTCTAATAATTAGTGATGTTGGGCATCTTTTCAAGCCAATACTTGTATTTCCTCTTTTGGGAAATGTCTTTTCAAATCCTTTGCCCATTTTTAAATTGGGTTTTGTTATTATCGTTATTGAGTTGTAGTTCTTTATATAGTCTGGATATTAGACCCTTATCAGATACATAATTTGCAATAACTATACTTTTGATAGAAAAATCATTGATAATTATTAACCAAATATTGTAAGAGTCTACACTTGAAGGTCCTGAAATGCCAGATGCAATGCAATTTGAAAGTCTTTAAAAATATATATGTAAGCTGGGCGTGGTGGTACATGCTTGTAATCCCAGTACTTGGGAGGCTGAGACTAGAGGATCCAGGTTCACAGCCAGACTCAGCTACTTAGTGAGGCCCTTTGCAACTTAGTGAGACCATGTTTCAAAATAAAGAACAAAAAAACAGGGCTGGGGGTGTAGCCCAGAGGTAGAATGCCCCTGGGTTCAATCCCCGGTACCGCAAAAAAAAAAAAAAAAAAAAAATATATATATATATATATATATATATATATGTAGATATATGCTAGGCATTTACCATACCCAGTCTCCCAAAAACCCTACAACAACCCCATAGGGTATGCAGTATCACTTCCAATTTGTGGATGAAGAAACTGAGGCTCAGAGAAGTCACGTAATTTGCTTAGGGTTCCGTAGCCTAGTTGGTGACAACTAGCAGAAACCAAGTCCAACACCCCTCCCCACTCTACCCCCGTTTGCCTCCTGCACCTTCGGGGTGCGTGAGAGAGCGTACACTCACACATATGTTGCTCATCACTCTTCTTATCTGGATTTCATTAAAGAAACCCCTGTACCTGACAAGTAGGCCACTGCCAGCATCCTTGACTCTGCAAAATGCCATCTTTCTCCAAGTTTGGATCTCAGCATGACTCAAATACTTGGTGTTCCTTTACTTGGCCTGCATGGGAAGGGCAGATGCTCTTAATTATTTCAATCTATTATCTCTACTCTCCTGTTTCTAGCTTAGGTCCTCACAGCTGCTCAGCACATTAATCAATTTGATTCAACAGGAAGTCCATGCTGGGCAGCCAAGGCTTCCTGCTGGATGCAGGGGGAAGGGAAGACAAATCCCCACCCTGAAGGAGCGGATTCCATGGTGCTGGATTGGCAGGAGACACAACTGAGAGGCAATGAGGGAGGTTGTGCCTTTGAAAACCAAGCAAACATTGTAGTGCAGGCTGTCAGGACTCCAAAAGCAGAGAGGGAAATGATCCCAATGTGTTCTTGAACCATCTTCCCTGACCCACTATGAGTTTGTGCTCAGGAAAGCCAACCTATTCAATATCAGACTGAGCAAAACCTATTTAGGAAGGATATATGCTACTAGCAAATTGTACAGTGCAGTCCATAGCTAAGAGATGTGCTTTGGATCATGTATTGTTCTTGCTCCGAAGCCTCACTTTACTTGAGAGTTGAATGAGCATCCTTGGCATGCAGCTTGCAGCTCATGGGATGCAGTTCTGTTACAAGATACAGCCTGCCATAATCTAAGAGGGTTCCTCAGCCTCAGAGAGGGATTCCATTAGATATGGTGTGGCATTCATACAATGTGGATTGCCTATTTTTTAAAATTATAGCACACATAATGAGCACTAAATAACAAAAAGTCCTTTATGAACACTGTCTTATGTAATTTTTGTGGAAATGCTGTGAAGTGTAGGAGCTGTGATTAGTGAGGTAAAGTGGATTCTCCAGAGTCTCCCAGCTGGTAGATGATGGGATCCAGACTGTAACCTGATTCTGCTTTGTTTCCAGTCTTTTCTTTCCAGTGCTGCACTGAACCACCGCTTGGTTCCAGATGCTGCAGGAAGACAGGACACTGATAAGAGACGTCAACATCACTGCCTCTACCTTGGTCCACACAGCACCCTCCCAGAGATATTTGTGGGGGTCAAGAACTGTATAAAAGGATAAGGCCTTTTCTGGGGAGAACATATTTTCCATATTAAAATAAACCTTACTTGTCTGCAGATGGAGTTCTTTCAGCATGGCTGATTTTTCTAGGCTCTTAAGCACAAGTGCCAAATAATGTATCATCTTCAACAATTCCTTTGTCCCCACACCCAAAGGATTGTTCTATCCTGTTAGTTTTTTTTTAATTTGGTAAAATATGCCTAACATAAAATATACCATGATTGACAATGAGAGCAGTGTTCTGAAACAATTACTCTCTGATTCCCAAATATTTTTATCACCCCCCCCAAAAAAAACCCTGTCTCCATTAAGCAGTTGCTCCTCATTCCTTCCTTCCCCAGTCCCTGGAAGACATTAACCTGCTTTCTGTCTCTAAGGATTTTCAGACTGTGGGTGAAAATCATCTGTCATGTATTATATGATATAGAAGGAATAATATATGATATAGAAGGAATCATATAATATATTGCCTCATGTATGTCCCGTTAGTCTCACCACCTGTGGTTCCTCTTTTCCATATCAGAATTTGCAGTCGCAATGCGCTAATGTGGAGCTGTGCCATAGCCTGGGGAGCTGAGACCCAGGGTGGGCACAGCGATGGGGTCAGAGAGACCGAGCCGGGCAAGTGCCTGGGCAAGTTCTGTGACTTGTTGTTGGGAGACATAACTGAAACGATATCAAGCTCCTTGTTCTTGGCCTTGAGCAAGTTGTTTAAGAGCCCTTTGCTTTAGTTTGCTTTCTTCATAAGATGGGAACGTGGTAGCATCTACATCAGGGGTTGTTCTGAGGATTCAGTGAGGCATCTGTGGAAGGACGGAGAGCAGTGGCTGTGTGGGGGAGAGGCTCAGTGTGCCAGTACTGCATACTTGCTGGGTATTTGGTGCCAAGATTTAGACTGGGCCCCACATTGTTCTCTGGAACAATCATGGAGGCCCCTGGGAGGTTCTTCACCTTCCTGTTGACCCTCAGAGCCAGCCTGAATATTGTCACCAGAGAGGGCTGATCTCTCACTCTTCATCTCAGAAGCCTTCTGTGCCAATCCCTTAGCTTTGCCTAGATGGCCCTCTGCGCCTCACCTGCTTCCCCTTCTGGGTTCTCTTCCCATCTGTTCCCTGTGAGCCCACTCCCTGTTCCTCCGTGTTCCTGGTCCTTGTTGAGCATTCTCTTCTCCCTGTTGCAAATGACCTTCCATTCTTCCTGGTCAGGCAAAGCTCTGCTCATTTCTTTCCCAAGAATTTCTCATCATAGGGTTGTTCTGAGGCTTATACATTGTACACAATGGTGCTGATCGTATGTAATAATATTGATGAGCTAATAAAGCATGATGTGTGGGTGCCATCTGGTAACTGTTAAGTATGCTATCATATATCATATCATATCAGGGTCACTTTTTCATGGCTAGACTGCAAATTCCTTGAGGACAGGCCCATGCTTGTTGATCTTTATATATCCCCATTTATGCCTAGTAGAGTGTCCTACATAGGGAAAGTTTTTGTATCATTTATTAAAGTGAATTAAAATGCTATCCACTGTTGACTCAGTGTTGTGTGTGTGTGTTTGTGTGTGTGATATCTTCACTTGGCAACAGGTATTAATTTAGTTCTTAAACAGTTCCTATATATAACTCTGGCTTCTCTAACCAAATGGAACAAGTCAGGTCTCTGAAAGAGGACCTGTGGCTCTTCCACAGCATTTAGCACTAGGGCAGGCAGACAGAATTGGATTAATTCATCCCTGATGAGTGTAATTGACTTGAAAACATTACCAAAGGAACATTTTTGAAAATACAAAGAATAAAATGAAAATCACTTGAATTTCCCTCTGCTGATATCATCCTAACTCCATCTATCCTCCAGAGCTAACCCCTGTCAACATTAAAATAGGCTGATGTCCTGTGCAAGAACTATTATTTATTGAAGATTTATTATGTGTAAATGTTATTTTACTCTGATTTGACTTTATTCCTGCTGTGAGCAGGTATTATTATCCCCATTTTACAGAATAGGAAACTGAGGCAGAGCAAAGTTAATTCATCCAAAGCCTCAAGGCTTGTCAGTAGAGGAGCTGAGGTTTTTTTTTTTTTTTTTTTTTTGGCAGTGCTAGGGACTGAACCCAGGGGCATTCTACCTCCTAGCTACACCCCCAGCCCTATTTTTTGTTCTTTATTTTGAAACAGGGTCTCACTAAGTTGCAGAGGGCCTCACTAAGTAGCTGAGGCTGGCCGTGAACACGGATCCTCTAGTCTCAGCCTCCCAAGTACTGGGATTACAAGTGTGCGCCACCATGCCCGGCTAGGAGCTGAGTTTTAAACCCAAGCAATCTGGCTTTGGGGTCTATAACCTTAACTCAGTGTTAAACTGACTTCCTCCCTTTCCCTCCCACACCCACAGAGTCCTCCCACCTGCCCCCTCCTTCTCTTTGGGTGCAACACGCTTAGCATGGGGACTCAGGAAGCTGGGTTTTCTTTCTCCCATGCACTCACCGTGTGTGTGGCATAGGACAATCACTTCACCTCTTTGAGCCTGTATCCTCATCTCTAAATCTGAGAGCTGTCTCTATGCTTTGGTCAGAATGTTCTGTGATTTTAGGAATTAAACTCTGGAGCAAGGATTTGCTTTTCTGCATGCCCATCCCTCCTCTCCTCATCTCCTGCACCTGCAGGCATATTATCTTTCCTACCATACAGGCAGGCGGTCGAGTCACCCTGACCCAGGTCCCTCCTCCCACCTCAGCTTGCTTGCAGAAGCTGCCAGCGAGCTGAGAAGAGCCCTTGGTGGGGTTTGCTAAGTAGTGGGGACTTAGTGGATTATGTAATCCACTTAAGAGCCCATCCTCAGCCATTTTAAGAGAGTGTCAATTCTTTGAACTGCAGATGGGGCCCCTAATATTATGGGGCTTCCTGGGGCTTAGGTTTAGCAGGAGGGTCCTCAGGGTTTATGTGGACTTCCCCAGGGCACACACACTTAATGGGGCTGTATTGTTGTTGTTGTTGTTGTTTTTTCTTCCCCCACTGCCAGCTTCCCTGGTCAAGGCAAAGGGTGTGGGGCAGAGTTTATCTCTGCACTGTATGGGCATATGTCCACCTCTGCTGTGTGGGTGACAGGTGCCGAGTAATGTCTGGGTCACCTAGCAACACACAATGAGCCTCAGAATCACTAGTTAGAACAGACTGCTGGGCCCTATCCACTCCAGAGTTTCTGATTCAGGGGTCTGTGGCAGAACCTGACAATTTGCATTTCTAACAATTCCCAGGTGATGCTGATATGCTGGTTCAAGGAGCACACTTGATCAGCCACCATCCCAGAGGAGTTTTACCGAGAACTTTACCTCTCTTTCAATACTAAACTGAAACTAAACTCAGACATTTCTGGCGATGATTTAGGTGAAATTGATTTACATTTATTCCAATATACAGAAACAATAATCGCATCTTCCTGATATATAGTATAACTATGTCTATGCGTTATTGTGGTTGGCCATAATTCAGGATATTTTGAGACACCCCCCCCGATGTTGACCCAGCCTGTTTGCATTGTTGGTTTGCATTACCCTTACCTCCTTCTCCCTGGCTAGTATGCTGGTAGCAGTCTTACCTGCCTGGAGCTGTTCTTTAAAAAACAAAAACAAAAATAAAACTTTATTATTAAAGTGTTCACACCTATAAAAATAGAGAGTCAAACAATGAACTCCCATCTACCCATCATTTAGATTTTTAACATTTTCCCTTCATCTTCTTTTCTTGCAGAAGTATTCTAAAGCTAATACCAGACATCCTAACATTATTCTCCCAAATATTTCTGACTGAATCTCTAAAAAACATAAGCACTTTTTCTTGTGTAACTACAAAACCATGATCACAACTAAGGCGTCCAACAATAGGTCCGAGGTATCATCGAATACTCAATCCATGTTTAAATTTCTCCTGTTCAAAAGTCTTTCTAGTTGAATTAGGAGTCAGACCAGACCTCCATCTGCATTGTCTTGGGCTATTAGGTACATTTCCCTTCAACTTTGTTTTTGGGGTGCAGGAGGGGAGTCTGCAGTGGGTTGGGGATGGATGCTGCTACCTACCCTGGGCTGATGAAATGTATCTGAAGTGGGGAAAGCAGGTGTTGAGTTAGGTCATTCTAGTGCAGGGACCTAGAGACAGCTCTGTTGCCTGCTCAGCTGCTTTTGCTTTGTTCTTTTTTTTTTTTTTTTTAATCAGGAGAGGCAAGGAGGCCAGGCATATGACTTCTAGATCAGTGAGTTGCTTTCCTGTGTGAATATGTATGTTAGAATATGTTTATAGAGCAGCTAAGTTGCCCTGGGCTAGGAAAGGAGGTCTTGGCCCTTAGGGCTCTTGGCTGTAGCTATTCTAGAATGTTTGAGGCATGTGTTTTCTTTATTCCCCATAGTTTTCCCTGTCTCCTTTTGTTAAAAATCCAGCTTTCATGGAGGCTGTATGGATGGAAACGATTTCTTTGAGCTGCAGTCTGTAGAGCACACACACACCTAGTCCACTTGGGTGGCCTGGTTTCTTGCCAGTATGATAAATAAATATCGACGTGCTGTGCCCTCCCCCGTGGCAGGCCTGCTCTCCTGCTCATCCCTCATGTAGGTGTTTCGAACATGTTACAGACTTCTAATTTAGCTTCCCCATCCCAATCAAAGGTCCCTCACTGCAGTGTAAATGCCACTGTGTACCCGTGGCCGGGGCTGACGTGTATTGGAAAGCAAAGCTGTTCTGCGTCACACAGCATCAGCTGGATGGCCATATGGCCCACAGCGCGGCTCTGGGAGAGGCTGCCAACATCGAGCTGGGCTGAGGGCTGAGGTGTGAGGCTGCCAGGAGGAGAGGACTTTTCTGGACAGGAACCTGATAGCTAAGGGGTTCGGGGGGCTTTCTGCCTCTGGTTCAAGGTGGAAGAGACAGCAGCACTGTGCATCGAGATGCCCTGAGCCATCTGGCCGGGCCTTGGTGAGGAAGGCCCAGAGGCAAGGGGAGCGTGTGTGGCTGATTGATTCATTTCAGCCCAATGCAGCCCCCTGTGCTGCCTCCCAAGACCCTAGGGATGGGACTGACAGCCCCCTTGTCCCCTTTTTGTGACCTTCTAGCATGTTCCAATGGGGCACCAACCACGTCATATTGTAGAAGCCTATTGCTTTTTCCTTGCCTTCCTCAGGAAGTAGAAGGTCCTCAGGGCCAGTGATGTTGTCCATCTTGCTATTTGACATACACTGGTGCTCAATTAGTGAAAATATATTACTGCATCCCAGGAAAGAAAGGGAAGAGAAGTATCTTGGTGGCAAATTAGGTTAAACACATGGTATGAAAATCAATCAATCAGAGACCGTCCTGAGTGTCATGGTATATCTAACCTACCCAAGAGATGGTGCTGCATTCTGCAGTGTCTGCTCAGCTTTCAGACCTCCTGTTCCTCATCCTTTCCTGCCTGGAAGGGCCAAAAACACCCACTAGATTTAGCTAAAATTTCTTATGGTGATTATTAGGACATTTAGTAATTTTTCAGTTGTAACCATGTCTTACCCCGAGCTAGACCTTAATGTCATATGAGGGCAGCGTTTACACTTGCTTTCTCCTTGCATTCCTCCTTAGCTCTGGCCCCGTGGTTTACACTTACTAACTAGTGGCCCCAGGAAATGCCGGGCTGCTGCACTTTGTGTGTGCTGAAGAAATAGCTCAGAGTCATCCTCTTTGAGTTTGCAGGAAGGAGTGCCCTGTGGTGCTAGAATCATAGGACAGCGTTCCTGTTCCTCAAGGTGTGGGGAATGGTTGGCACTGGGAGAATTAGAGAAGGTGGAGGGTGGGGAAGCAGGAGGATGGAGAGCAGATTCCCTGTGGGGAAGATCAGAGGAGGCTTTGAACCCCCCACTGCTGGAAATAATATGGAGGTGTGGCTAATTAGCTTGGAACCATTGGCTTCTGGGCGTTGACTAGACACACAATGAGCTGCCCAGGATGGTGTAGACTAACCGCGGGGAAGGGTGGCAGCAAAATTCTTAAAACGTGATGCTGATTCCAATTCTTGGTGAGACTGATATGGGGATGAGGCAAGTTAAGACAGAGATAAACATTTGCTTATCAGAGGGAGAGCTGCCCTGTTTTCTGGGTTCCTGCACTGTGAAAAAAGCTTGTCTCCAGACACCAGATGCTGGAGTACAGAGGAGGGAGAGGATGAAGGGGCTCAAGTGTCGAGCTGGACAAGAAATACTGGAGAGAATGGGAAAGTGTAGAGTTTCAATCTCTTTGGAAAAAATTTTGGCAAGTTCCTAAAAAGTTAAACATGAACGTACTGTATGATCCAGCCATTCTATTCCTAGATATTTACCCCAAACAAATGAGAGGTAGGAACAAGCTTCACCTCTTAGAAACTCATAATACCCAGCACAGGTCTGACTACAAGAAGGTCTTCAAACCCTCGCCCATTAGGGAACTAACTCGCATGCAGAATTAGGCAATTTCTGAAATTTCTACTTTTGTCCATTCAAAGTCTTAAAGTTTCACTTGTGATAGACCCCAAATGGAAACAAGCCAACTGTTCAGGAGAGAACAGATAGACAAATGGTGGTATATCCATATAAGGGAATACTCTTTAGCAATACAAGGAGTAGAGGGATGGGTCTCTCTATAATTATGCTACAAGGTACTTCTTTTTTTTGGTACTGGGGATTGAATCCAGAGGCATTCTACCTCTGAGCTACAACCCCCAGTCCTATTTTACTTCTTATTTTGAAACAGGGTCTCACTAGGTTGCTGAGAGCCTCGCCACATTGCCAAGGCTGGCTTTGAACCTATGATCCTCCTGTCTCAGCCTCCCAAGTACTGGGATTACAAGCGTGCGCCACCACGCCCTGCTACAAGGTACTTCTGATCTACTCCAGTGTCTTAGTGCATTTTCTGTTGCTACAGCCAAATACCTGAGACCAACTAATTTATAAAGCATGAAAGTTCACTTGGCTCACAATTCTAGAGGTTGGGAGGTCCAAGAGCATGGCCTGGGCATCTGCTCAACATCGGAAGAGGCCTTGCTTCTTCTCAGTGGGGTGAAGGGCCCCTCATAGGAAGGAAGAAAAGTACCAGCTTGGTGTCTCTTCCTCTTCTTAGAAAGCCACTAATGTCATCATGGGGCTCCCACCCTCAAGACTTCATCTAATCCTGATTACCTCCCAAGGACCCCACCTCCAAATACCATTAATATATTAGGAGGTTAAGTTGCCAACCCCTGAACTCTTGGGAGACACATTCAAACCAGAGCAGCCAGTGCTGCTCAACTGGCACCCTCTTGCCTCACAACCTGTTTATAATAGCTTTACTGAGGTACAATTCACGTGCCGCACGATTCACTTATTTAGAATGTGTAGTTCAGCCAGGCATGGTGGTGCATACCTCTTATTCCAGTACTTGGGAGACTGAGACAGGAGGGTCATGGGTTCAAGGCCAGCCTTAGCAATCAATTTAGTGAGACCCTCAGCAACTTAGCAGGACCCTGTTTCAAAATAAAAAGGGCTGGGGGTGTAGGTTGGAGGTAGAATGCCCCAGGGTTCAATCCCCAGTACCAAAAATTAAAAAAATTCAACGGGTTTTAATATATTCAGAATTGTGCAACCATCATTTCAATCAATTTATAAAACATTTTATCACTCTATAAAGAAGTCCCACACCCATTGGCAGTGACTCCCCATTTCTTTCTCCCCCAACCCCTGTCAACCAACAATATGAATCTACCTATTCTGGACACATTTTTTAATTTTATTATTTTATTTTAATTAATTAATTTTATTTTATTAATTTTATTTTATTATTTTATTTTATTTTATTTTGTGGTACTGGGGATTGAACCCAGGGGTATTCTACCTCCGAGCTACACCCCCAGCCCTATTTTTTTTATTCTTTATTTTGAAACAGGGTCTCACTAAGTTGTGGAGAGCCTCACTAAGTAGCTGAGGCTGGCTGTGAACCCAGATCCTCTGGTCTCAGCCTCCCAAGTATTGGGATTACAAGCATGTGCCACCACGCCTGACTTCTGGACACTTTTTATAAATGAAATCATATAATGTGTGGCTTCTTTTGCTTAGTACATATAGATTTTTAGGTTTGCCCATGTTGTACCACGCGTCAAAAGAGCACAGGTCCTTTCTGTGGCTGAATAATATTCCACTATATTGGATATAAACACATTTTGTTGATCAGTCCAGATGTTTCCACCATTCGGCTATTATGAATAATGCTGCTATGCACATGCAAGTGTGTGTCCTCCCTTTTTTCAAAGCTCCCACTTTTCAAGAGTTAAGCATGCCATGGTTCCCACGTATTATTTGAGATTACAAAGTAAATTTCACTGTTTAAAGGTAACTCTGACCATGACTTTCAAAACTCTCTCTTCT
Source organism: Glis glis (assembly GCA_004027185.1). Lineage (NCBI taxonomy): Eukaryota > Metazoa > Chordata > Mammalia > Rodentia > Gliridae > Glis > Glis glis. The sequence continues at coordinate 39,907 of PVJS01005172.1, forward strand.
CTGCACTGGGGCACTGGGATCTTTCTTGCCCCTGCCCTACATTGAGAATCCCTGATCTAAGCTGGGCGTGGTGGCGCACGCTTGTAATCCCAGTACTTGGGAGGCTGAGCCAGGAGGATCCTGGTTTGCGGCCAGCCTCAGCTACTTAGTGAGGCCCTCCGCAACTTAGTGAGACCCTGCTTCAAAATAAAAAATAAAAAATAGGGCTGGGAGTGTAGCCTGGAGGTAGAATGCCCCTGGGTTCAATCCCTGGTACCGCAAAAAAAGAAAGAAGATGCTGGAACAAGGCAGTGTTGATAAATGACAAATGAGTGGTATGTGGGGTCATCATTTTAATATGTCATGAGCTGCCCCACTTTAAAACGGGGCTGGCTCCAGATTTGGTGTATGAGGAGCGCACAGGTTGAGGGGGTGTGGAGGCTGGGAGAAGAGCTGGTGTGTGTCAGAAGAGGAGCCAGCCAGATGGCTCTGATCTGTAAGGTGGCTTCCTGTGTTTCTGACCCTTGGGGGCCTGGCCTCTCCCTCACACCTGAGCACCTGGGAGAGACCAGAGTGGCAGTGGCCGGGAGCTGCCAGTGGCTCCACAATTCAGCAATTAGCAGAATTTCTTTCAGGGCACTCTGCTTCGTTGTAATCTGAAATGTCAGTTATTGCCCTCTTTTGATTTAAGTATAGAAGCACCTGGGTTATGATTTCAGGAGTAAGACAAAAATAGCTAGTCGGTACTTGTGAGTAATCTTCTAAAAGCGTTTGCCCGGCCCATCCTTGCTGTGGCATTGTGTGCTGTTAAAGTTTGAGCGAATGCTCCGGAGTCCAGCATTTAGAGTTGGGGGGCGGGGGGTACTGCACTTCCTAGGGAAATCCTCAGGGTTTCTGCTCCAGGTCATCTGGAAGCATCTGCAATTCTCTGAGTCCCTAATGTGTGGCTGTGGTTAGATCTCATGGGAGGTGCTGATGGGGCCAGAGCAGCCCATAGGTGCCTGTTAGGAGGAGCAGCATGTAGGCACAGATGACAGGATGCATTTGAGAGCACTGCACAACAGGGCTACAAGAGCAGCTGGAATTAGAGGAGGAAGAGGTCTCTGGGGAATGCGGTGATCTGGGAGGGATTCCTGGAGGAAGCGGGATATGAAAAGGTGGAGGTATTAGGGGTGGAAGGTTTTGCTTTTACATGGTTCTCAGCCTGCCTCTGCCCACTAAGGATGGAAGCACCTTATTGCAAACTGCCTTGTACAATAAAATTAAAAAACATAAATAGAAAATTGAGCACCAGATTTGGTCAATGCTGGTTGGCAGCAGGGACAAAATGAAAACTGGGTTAATTACACAGATCTCTTGATCAGAAAGGGGAAAAATCTATCAGCTCCTTAGGGGAGGCAAAATTCTCCCTGGCACATTTTTCTAAAAATCATTTTCCCACGTGGAAGCTTACCTAAAGGACATAGTCACACAACAAACACTCAGCCAGGCGTGATGGTGCATGCTTGTAATCCCAGTACTTGGGAGACTGAGTTGGGAGGATTGCAGATTCAAGACCAGCATCAGCAATTTAGCAAGACTCTCAGTAAACTAGTGAGACCCTGTTTCAGAACAGAACTTTTTAAAAAGGCTGGGGGTATAGCTCGGAGGTAGAATGCCTTGGGGTTCAATTCCCAGCACCACAAAACAACAAACAAAGCAAACATCCATGGGCTCATCAACAACAAAGCCTTTATAAATGTAGAAGGCTGGACATCAAGGCAGGACACAGCAGAAGTAATTTGACCATGGCTAAGCTGGTGAGATTCGGTTGTGTGGCTTTGGGGGGCTCTGACTAGATGTAAAATGAACTTGGAAGCATTTGCTAAGGGAGTAGACTGAGGACATGTTCCTGATGGAGCAGAATGTGTACAGAGGGGAGATGTCCCTGGCCCTGGTGAGACCCCCCTCCCCTGTGCTCCTATTCTGCATCATGTAATTACTCTGTCTGGGTATTGGAGTTGGTGCCAGGCATCCTGGTGTCGAAGGCAAAAAAGGAAACGCATGTCTGATAGCAGAGTCTAGAGCTGGCCTTGCCTCTATGGCCACCACCCTTTAGCACATAATTCTTTGGTCTAGGTTAACGGAGGCATTAAAGCACCTGTTCTTGTCTCCAACAAATTCTCAAGCACGTTGAAGTCTAAAATGGCTAATTTCACTTAAATAAAAACAAAAAAATAAAGGAAGGCTTACCTGCTATTCTTGTGGCTTTGCAGCTATTCATACTATCAATAATCACTACTTGTTGAGTATTTACTCTGTCCCCAGCACTTTACCTCTGTGATAGTTATGTCATTCACATGAAAACTTCCTGAAAAATGTATGTGCTGTTATCATCTCGATTTTATCACAGAGTCTGGGGTGGTAGATATTTATATATACTCTCAAGACCCAGCCTGAGGGAGACTCTAGCTGCCTTCTCACTCTTGGGTCTGGTGTACCCAGACTTGGCTGCCAGTCTGCTCTCTGGCTGTGGATCTGCTCATCTCCCCTCTTGCACCCGTCTACCGTGGTCTTCTGTTCCAAACCTGCCCTGGGCCTCCAGCAGGTCCCAGGCCTCTTGTCCCTGTTAGATTTCCAAGGGTTTCTGCTGTGCTGCGGGGTTCTGTCCAGGGTCACATTCTTTTGCATGCTTTCTGCTAGAGCCAGTGCTCTCTGCATCTCAATAGCCCCTTCCAGGAATCCTAAAAGCAGAGTCCATGCCTCCCAGTTTTTTAGTCTGCCTTCCCTTAGGACCACCCAGAGAGGCCCTGCCTCCTGTGTGGGAGATACTGCCCAGCAGGCCTGGGCTTTCATTCCACCCTCTCACCTGGGTTCCCTGATTGGTGTGCTCTGCTGGGCCACTCACCAGGGGAGTAGCTCCCATAGCCTCTGCTGTTTTCTCATGTCAAAAATATTTTTTAACTGGGTGGTGGCATGCACCTTTAATCCTAGTATTTGGGAGACTGTGACAGGAGGATCACAGGTTTGAGGCCAGCCTTAGTACTTTAGCTAGACCCTCAGTAACTTAGCAAAACCTTGTCTGAAAATAAAAAGTAAAAAGGGCTTTTTACTTTGGGGTGTAGCTTGGAGGCAGAATGTCCCTGGGTTCAATCCCCAGTACCCTCCCAATTATTTTTAATATATTAAGCTTTTCACTCTCATCAATGGTGACAGAGGAGGAAGAGGATGGCATTTTATTAAGCTCTCTTACTTCTGAAGGATTTGGAATTTCTGCTACCTTCAACCACAGAACGCATTTATTTTTGTTGGAAGAGATTGTATATCTGGGGATACTGCCAAATTGGTCCCCTGTGTTGGGAAAGCTAGTAACCAACTGAATGATGTTCAGATTCATGCTGAAATTTCTGCCTTTCTCCTTGTTCAGTCTTCTTTTTTGTTCTCAGCTGACCTTTGTCACTTGGGAATGGGATGGAATCAGCTGGGTGGTCCTAAACTCACATTCTCAGAGGCTGGGAGGGAAGTCCCCTTTGGTACCCCAAGGCTCTTTTTTTTAATTATTCTTTGAAGCTTTTGAAGGATCATATTTTCAATGGAATCAGCATGGCTTCTTATGCCTGGCTATATCTTGGGGCTGGCCTGGAAAGGCAAGGAAGGTGGTTGTCTAAAAAGTGCATTGTGAGTGACTGTCCCCTGGGCCCACATACTTGAGACTGCATGGATGGCTTCATTTCTTCCACTGACATAATAGCCATCATTTATTGATGCTCATTTTATGCCACGTTCAGTGCTAAGTACGTTAAGTGCATTTGCTTATTTAATCTACCCAGCCACCTAACAGATACCTATTGGCCCACTTTACAGATGAGAAAGTGGCAAGACGAGAATAGGAATCCTCTGTGCCATCAGAGGCCGCCAGGATAAAACACTCAGAGTGGTCAAAGAGCAAGCTACAGGTGTGTGGGTCTTAGGTGTGCTTTGCCTTGCACCTGTGCATGGGAGGGGCGTTTCCTCCTCATAAGGAATCGTTTTGGCAAAAACCAGCAGAGACCTGTCCAGTGGAGGCATAGCCCAAGTTTATGTTAAAGGGCAGGAGCTGAAATGACTTCATAACATTCCTCATACTCAACCTTTGAACCCAGACCTACCGCTGTGCAGGAAATGTGAAGGCTTCTGTCCACATACCATCTCTCTCATGAAGTCCATTGCAAACAACCACAGCTATCAATGATTTCTCTTCCTCCTCCCCCTCCTCCTCCTCCTCCTCGTCCTCGTCCTCCTCCTCCTCCTCCTCCTCCCCCCCCTTTTTTCTGGTACTGGGGATTGAACCCGAGGGCATTCTACATCCAAGGTACACCCCCAACCCCTTTTATTTTTTTGTTTTAAAACGGGGTCTTAGCAAGGTGTGGTGGCGCATGCATGTAATCCCAGTACTTGGGAGGCTGAGGCAGGAGGATCCGGGTTCGCGGCCAGCCTCAGCTACTTAGTGAGGTCCTCCGCAACTTATTGAGACCCTGTTTCAAAATAAAGGATAAAAAATAGGGCTGGGAATGTAGCATGGAGGTAGAATGCCCCTGGGTTCAATCCCTGGTACTGCAAAAAATAAAATAAAATAAAATAAAAAATAAAACAGGGTCTTGCTAAGTTGCTGAGGGTCTTGCTAAATTGCTGAGCCTGGCTTTCAATTCTCTTGTCTCAACCTCCCATCCCCTCTTCTTGAGAGTCTCAGCACTGAGAGTCTCAAACTTGAGAGTCTCTTAATAGCCAATCTGGAGGTTGATTCTTTGGGAGAACACCTCTTATAGCTTCTGCTCTCAGGACCCTTCTGTTCTCTTTTACTGTCCTCCTACCAGATTCGCTGAGCCTTGGAATCGGAAAGGACGAAAGGGATCATGTAGTTTAATCCATTCATTTTATCAGAGGTAGAGAGAGAAGAGTGGCTTTAGAGTCTCTTTCATGGTGAAGGGAAAATTTATACATACCTCCTTAAGATAATTCCAAGCCAAAATGGGGAGTTTTGCTCAGTGTTTGTTTTGGTGGACTCTTTCCTGTGCCTCTGGGATTTCTCCACTTAGATCTGAAGTCCTTTTACTTAATTAGCATCCTCCTCCATTTTGCTTATATTTTAGGCTGTTTCTTATTTTCAGTATCAAACCACAGAATCTCAGAACTAGAAGGAAATGTTGGCGTCCTCAAGTGTGGTCTCTTTGGAGCAAAGTCTTGAGTCATTATCATCATTATCTAGAAAGTCTTATGGGCACCTGCTGTGGGGTTGAGGCCAGTACTTCCATTACAATACCCCAGGAGTTCTCAATATGGTGAATGTTTGGAGGAACCAAAGAGTTCTTCCACCACAAGAAGAAATGTCTTTAATTTATCTGTTTTTCTTCTTTTGAGCTTCTTAAAGCAAAGCTGGCCTAGATGAATAGCAGTAGGTGAATATTGTTAGTCAGCGTTTTGTCACTATAACAAATTACCTGAGATAATTAACTTATAAAGAGAAAAGGTTTATTTTGGCTCAGAGTTTTCCATTCCAAGATCAGTTGTCCTTGTTGCTGCACATGGAGTGTAGTAGAGCAAGCCCGCTTAAAGCTTCATGGCCAGGAAGCAAAAGAGGGAGCAAGGAGGAGCCTGGGACCTTCAAGGGTATGCCCCAATGGCCTAAGGACTTCCCACTAGGCCCTACCTCTTAAAGTCTCCACTATCTCCCAATACCTCCAAGCTAGCACCCCAGCCTTTAACACATGAGCCTTTTACGCAATACAAGGTGGGTGAAATTCTAACACAACTGAGAAGACTCAAACACCCTTTACTAAAAGCCTGTAAATGAAGGCAGAAGATTGTAGTTCAAAGAAAGAAATGATTACAGCTGACAATAAAAGCCCAAACAGGACCTTAATTAAATATTAACTGATGTCCGGCTTGGTGGCACACGCTTGTAATCCCAGTACTTTGGGAGGCGGAGACCAGAGGATCTGGGTTCGCGGCCAGCCTCAGCTCTCTCTCTCTCTCTCTCTCTCTCTCTCTCTATACTTAGGCCCTCCGCAACTTCGTGAGACCGGGTTTCAAAATAAAGTATAAAAAAATAGGGCTGGGGGTGTAGCGCGGAGGTAGAACGCCCCGGGGTTTAATCCCTAGTACTGCAAAAAAGAATTAATTGATTAAATAACTACCTAATTAATCTGCTAACTGGTTTCTGTTGCAACCAGAGTTCAGTTTTTAGGTATGACCCATGTGTACACATACATATGGAAGTTAATATCTATGTAGATGTGTGTGCCTGGATGTGTGGAGGGTGACAGGCCTGGTCTGACACACAACAGGGAAACTCAGACCTAAGGTGGAGTAAAAGGGGGAGGTGACCGCAGGTTTCAAGTCTCTAAGTTTCTCTGTACCCATTTCCTGTATAGTATAAAGTTGAGGAAAATTTATCTGTTCATTGAGTAAGCCCATTTAGAAGCAAAGTTAAATTATTTCCATGTCAGTGGCTAAAAGTAAGGGTATCAGCTTTGGAGTGGAAAGAAATTGTGTTGGAAGTCAAATAGGCATGCACTCACTCTTTCTGTGTGTGTGTGTGTGTGTGTGTGTGTGTGTTATGTTGTATATAATATGTATAATACAATAGGGGGTGTGTATATTTGTTATATTATATATAATATGTATAATACAATATTTAATATATATTTAAGATCCACATTAAAATCAACACATTAAGCTGGGCATGGTGGTGCATGCCTGTTATCCCAGTATTTGAGAGATGAGACAGAAGGATCACAGGTTCAAGGCCAGCCTTAGCAACTTAGTGAGACCCTGTTTTGAAATAAAAAATGAAATAGACCTGGACCTGGGACTGTAGCTCAGAGGTAGAACACCACTGGGTTCAATCCCCAGTACTACACACATACAAAAAAAGTTTTAAATCAACACATTAAAGATATTTATAATTCCTTCCCTTGGTCTCCATGTGATCCTGCTCTTAGGTTTTGCAAAATGATCTGACTTGAATGCCTTAGAGACAGAGGGATCTCTTTTTGCAACTAGGAGTAAACATGCTAAAGAACCTAGAGTCCAGCGGAGCCACAGCCTTCTTCCTGAGGCTTTGGCCTGGGCCACCGTGCCAGACCCTGAAACCCATCCACACACACGACCTCGTTTCCAAACAGTCTTTAAGCCTAAGTGGAGGAAATGCCTTCTGCTTCATATGTTCTTAAGTCATGCAAATTTAACCATGTGCTTCTAGTTAATTTTTACTTAATTCTTCAGTGTTTGCTTTCTTCATTTTTTTAAGAAGATGCCACATGATAAGTAAGCCTAGAAATCAAGCTTTCTGAAGAGGTTTTCTCCCCCCCACACACACTACTTATATGTTTTTTGAAAGGTAGAACTAATGAGCAAAGCCTCCTGAGTGTGCAGGTTGGACTATAAGGTGTGGACCATGAATGAAGATCGGAGGGGATGCTACATTTGGGCCTCCTTATGCATGAAAACTGCAGGGTCACCATCTCCAAAGTGGCCTCATTGTCAAATTCCATTCCCCTTCTGCAAGGCTGGTATGAGGCACAGCAATACCGTCTGTGGTTTGCTTCCAGAGGCCTTTGTCCAGTACCACCTACTCCTCTCTCCTAAGTGCTATAATTTCCCTTTCACTTCTTTTCTGCACTTCCCCTTTCCCCTTTCATTTAGTGAAAAGAGGTCAAGTATCTTGGCTGATGTTCTGATGATGCTGGAAACAGAACTCTGGACCATTGACCCCCCACATCCCAGGCCCAAAGATGAGACCACCCAGCTCAGAGCCGCTTCCCAGAACAGGGCTCTTGGCAGAGTTTGCCTCATTAGTACACAGAGCATTAATGCACATTTCCACTTCTTTCTGACGCCCTGCCCCCTACTTCACCCGGAAGAGCCTGTTCAAGTTTAGGAAATGGAATGGCATTGAGTGACTGTGTGTAGCAGAAAGAATTAAGAGCCTTTGGCACTGAACTTGCCTATTCTAGAAGTTCATTCCAATCTGAGCCCCCTACCCCTCCCTCCAGGAAGCAACTAGAAAAGTTAAACGAAATACTATAGATGGGAGAGATATTTCAGACTCTAGCAAACACAAAAGTTCCCCTGTGTTGCTGGCAGGTAACCCAAATTTAATCTGTGTTTATGGGAATTTGCAGTGTTGAGATGTGGTGGATGGAAGTGTGCAGGTGTATAGATTATAGTCAGTTAAGTTTCCTGCTCATCCCAAAACTTCAGGCCAAGATAATCAGCCAGGGGAAGGAAAAGAGGAGGTGATTTATTAATCTGAAGGACTGGCACAAATGTTCTCATACCTTTTTGGTTCTGAGTGCCCTGTCAATTCTGAAGGAAGACTTGAGTGAGAAGCTAATCTAGCACTTTCTTACTCAAGTAAGAGAGAAAGGTCTGCGGCCACTTGCAGGTTGATTCTACTCTTTTTTTTTTCCCTTCCAGCCTGTAGATGTTCTATTTTTACTTTGAGTAAGACCAGAGACAATCCTAGGGAATTCATAGAAAAACAAAGAAAGGCTGAGAGGGGTACTGAGAGAAGTGTGGTAGACAAATCACAGTAAGGCAGAGGAAGAGCCTCAGGTGTCACTGCTTAAACTGTGGTAAGAAATCTCATGATGGAATTTCAGACCTACAATGGCATAATGGATGGGGGTACTTTTTGGTTAGGGTGAATAGCTATCTTGGGTCTCTTGAATCATACTTCACAGATGTCTCTTGCACTTACATTTATGTTCCTAATGGTGGTACCCAAAAAAAGTGTGACAACACTGTGGGACCATTGGGAAAGTGGTACTGCCATGTCCTACTTTGGTCTCTGGATTTGCTTTCCATGCAAATGTACTTTTTCCCTTGAAGGGATCTAGCTGAATAATTATCACAAAAATAAGATTCAGGCAATAGCTTTCTCAAATATTCTCTTTTCGGAAGGACAGAAGGACAGTAGAGAGGAATGAGCTCAACCCTCTACCCGAAGACATTTATGTTCTTTTAGAGAAGGAATGGGTAAGTAAAAAGTTTACCCAGCAGTGTCTCCTTTTAACCAACTTCTTAATGGGTAATTTCAAGCACTTTCAGAATTTGGAAGAGTGTTTATTTCATAGATGTGTTGTTTCAGCATGTTTATCATGCTTATCCAAAAGTCTGGATATTCTTGCCTCTTCTCATTCTATGGGCATTTATGTAGAAAGAGAGCATGTCATCCACCAGGTTCACACTGAAGAGGGAGTTTATACAGGAAGACACTGGTATGGCCCTTGTAATCCTGAAGTCTGGTACATACAGCAGAATTTTATAATCTGAAACCCTCAAACTGCAGGGACATACTTTTTCTCTAATGGTTGCCCCTGGGTCTAATTAAGGATCAAAGGAATAGCCTTTCCAAAAATTTGTCTTCACCTTTAGCAGAACTTTTGTGGACTTGTTATCCACTGTGGCATGGATGGCTACTGGGAAGGATCCTTGTGTTGGATTCTTTCTGGAATGGTTTTACTGGAGGAAGACTTATGACTTTATTTTTAGGAGTTTAAGGACCTCTCTTATCTCACCCTTTAAAGTATCATGGGTGTTTGCCTTCTACATTATGGTGAACTTGAAACATGAAGGGATAGAAAACATTTGTGGGAATAATGGATCCATGTAAAAATACCCCAAAGAGCAAAACTTGGCAGGATATCAAGCAGAGGAACGAAAACTCCAAGTCTCTGGATGCTTTTTGGAGGGGTCTTCTTCTTGGCAGGGGTGCTAGTGCCCTGGTAAGAAGCAAATACGCTGGCCAGGCCTCGTGGATGGTCACCTAAACCCAGATGCCTGATATCACAGACTTCGGGGATGGTCCAGCTTTTCACACCTTTCTTATCCAGATGTTTTCTGATGGGAGGACATGACCTCTCAGGAAATTTAACAATTTGGGTAGAAGAAAGAAGTCAAAACAATTAAGAGCCTCACAAAGCTGTTACTTGGCTAAACCTACATTTGGGGAATGCTTTTTTCCTTTGCCCTCTCCTGGCCTGACTCTAATTATCTACAGAGACATCTGATTAACTCCAAATGACATGGTCTATGTGCAAATCCCATGGGGATGGGTTTTGGAAGGAAGAGGCCAGAACCATATCACATTTCATTAGTTGGGCTCTGTCTTTCATGGCACTATCCAATTTGGTTGGAAAATGAGAGACATTTTAGCTTGTCCTTACCCCTTTTCTTCTACAATAGCATAAGTAACTGATAGTTGGCTAGGGGGTTAGGTGGATAGGAGAATTAAGAGGGACAATCAGGTCTGTAGGGTAATATTAAGTGGTTCTTTTCCTTTACTCTTGGGGTCCCACCTGAATAATGGATCAGACATGTATGAGAATGGATGTTGAAGAATTATGCTCTTTTCCCTCTCTGTTGTCCAAATCCTTTGTGTCTTTCACATGCCAGGTGAAGAAAAACCCATCTCTACCTCTAGTTTTATCTACAAAAATTGCATTGTTATTATTATTATTATTATTATTATTATACTGGGGATTGAACCAGAGCAGATTGAGGGTCTTTATATCTCCACGTGGCCAGGATAGGGTTTAGCCACTGATATTATTGATCATCTAATTGTTCTGCTGCTGGTACATTTGTCTCATCAAAACCTGGTTTCAGTGCTTGGCAGATTCTGAGCAATTTTGGCAGCAGAGCCATGGGACAAGACTTAAGTTATTTGTTTCCATTTATTGGCGAACTGGGCAGTCAATCCCAATTTAAAATTCTCTAATCAGATTAGCTCATTTTTAATCACCTGGAGCCTGGCTGGGTTTGCCGCGTGTGGGAGCCAACAAGGCCCAACTGTTATACTGACTTTCATCGTATACTCTTGTTGAAGGTCTTTTCATCCTCTCCCACCTTGTACTTTAAGAACTGTGAGTCAAGCTGCGTCTCAAGGAGCTTTTTTTCTCCTTCCTCCCCATCGGTACTTTTACACTGCCCTTTTCTCTTCTACCCCTCTAGTTAGGTGTTGGGGCTTCACAGTCATACTGCCTGCCCTTTTCGTGGGGTTGGGAGGAGTGTGTGTATGTCTTGTACATCTGCATTTGTGTGTGTGTCCCACACTTATATACACACACATACACACATTTGGACATGTGTGTATGAGTTTTTGTATGTGTTGCTAAGTGTTGTACATGCACACACTCATGCTCAATTGCTGGTGAGTAGTCTCTGAGTAACGACATTGCATCTGAATAGGGTCCAGCAAAGTAAACAACAACAACAACAACAACAGACAACAACAAGGAAAACAAAAATTAACCATTTTTTCGTCCAGAGACTGTAGTTTATTTCTCACTGACTTTGTTTAGCTTGTGATATAGATGGAGGGATTCTATTTCATGAGTTGGTAAGCTGTTTCCTCTTGTACAGGTGTGTTAGTTTCTGTCACCATAGTGAAATACCTGGAATAATCAACTTAAGAAGAAAAAGGTTTATTTTTGTCTCCCAGTTTTGGGGGTCTCCAGCCCATGATTAGACCCATTGCTTATTGACCCTTTACTGAATGGTAATGGCAGGCACATGTAACCGAGCAAACTGCTCACTTCATGGCCAGGAAGCAAAAGAGGAAGAGGAAAGAGCCAGTGTCTCACCATCCCCTTCAAGGGCAGGCCTCTGATGCCTTAAGGACCTCCCAGTAGGTCCCACCTCCCAAAGGTTTCACCACCTCCTAATAGGATCACTCTGGGTACCAGGCCTTTGACACATTGGCCTTAGAGGAATATTCAACACCTAAACTGTAACGCCAGGCTTTAGCCAGTTTGCCTTTAGCATGAAATTTGTATTCTGTGCATATGTTTTGCTATGCTTTGCTTCTTGAGGTCACACGTAGGGTTCAGGATCCATCAGATACAGGATGACCTATGGGTGTTTGGTATTTAGCATTTGCTAAGTGTATACTTGTCTTCAAATCTTCAAATTCCAGCACCCTGGATAAAACCATGTGAGGAAGGCCACTTCTAAGGACAGCTGGGCAGAAACATGTATCAGCCCAACCTCCCATGGTTCCTTGTTCTTGTCATGGTGCAGTGGACACATACGTACCCCATACTCAGTCACTCACATGCACATTTCTGGATGCCCAGGTGAGGTGCCCACCCATCAGAAAGGATTTGAAATTCTATAAGAGGGAGGGCTTTGGACCACTCTCCTTCCAATGTACCCACCCATAAGCACCCTCCTCTCTTTTATCCTCTTGCTTAGGTGGTTCTTACAGTAGCAAATGCTAGACAGCATGACCCCTGATCCTTTCTCAGGGACTGCAGTCATGGTGGGTGATATTTGGCTGCCCCCTCCCATCTCCATGGAGTTGCCCTTCTTCGCAGGAGTCAAGGTCAGAGCAGCTAGAGACTGTAATGGTTTGGATTTGGAATGCCCCCCACCACCGCCCTTATGGAAACAAGGTAGCAATGTTGGAAGCTGGGCTTGGTTGCTAAGGAAGAATCCCTGGAGGTGCAGCCTTGGAGATTATATATGGTTCTCTCCTCTTTCGGGCTCTCTCTTTCTCTTGCTTCTGGCCTCTGTGATGTGAGAGCAGAGCCCATGCTCTCCCTCTATCTGCTTCCCACCGTCATTCCATGAGCTACACAGACCCAGCCTGACATGGATTGAACCCTGAAATCTCCTAAAGCTGTGAGCAAATATATCTACCTTCTTCTAAGTTGTATGGCCAGTTGTTTTGGATTATGGCAGTGAGAAAGTTGACCAAGCTGAGACAATCCGGAATTACTAGGCAGATGTGTCAGGATGGTGGAAATCATGCTTCCTCTATCTGAAACACAACATTGGCTGTGTTTTTTTTTTTTTAATTTTAGGGGCCTGGTGTTACCCTTTCATTACCAAAAAAAAAATAAAAAAAATAAAAAAGAGTATCTCCAAGCTTTGCACATTCCCATAGGTTTTAGTTTTAGAGCTAGGTCCTGAGACGTCAGACACATGGCATCCCTCCTGCCATGTCACTGGGGCTTGCAGAAGGATCACTGACTGTTTTCACAGTAGCCTGAATATTTCTTGGGCTTTCTACCTTTACAGGAGGACCAGGTGGGCACAGCGTGGTACCACCCCTGAAACCACAAAATCACCCTGTGATTTAGGTAAGCAGCAGTTATGGTTATTTTTCCTTCATAGGTGGATGATGAAATTAAGACAGTGAGAAGCCTGGGGGCCAGGAAGGCCAGCTCTCCAACCGCACCCTCTCTTTTGACCTGCAGGTCACCAGCGCTGGCCCCATCCACAGTAGATTATTTCTTCCTTCCTAAAAATTCAGGCTGCCTTTTGCCATGCAGAGACAATGAGATCTTTAACCAAGGGTAAAAAAGACCAACCAAATCAAAACAAACAAGGTTTTTTCCCCCCACACTTTTCTTAGGAAGTCATTAAGAAATTATTGAGCTGATTAATGTGGATGGAATATATTTAAGTTTAGTCATTGTTTAGGCTGGCCAGTGTGATTGCATTAGGAACTGACTTAAAGAAAGTGACACTAAAGAAAGTGTCCTAGTGTTCTGTTTAAGCACCCTCTTGGCTTTGGGGTGCTATAATCAGGTGACCCCTAGCTTCAGCAAGGGGTGCAGTAGTTACAGGGGTCTGCTGGTGAATAGTGAGCATGGTGATGGGAAGGTTGGTTAATTTAGACTTCCTCTGCCAGGCCGAGTGTTTTCCTTGCCCTGTGTTGGCAAAGATGGTGGTGACCCAGCGAATTTGGAAGCTGCAGGAAAACAAAGGGAAGGACTGAGGCTGGAGGCAAAGCGAGAAGCAGGCAGAGGATCTGTTCTTGTGGGGCTCGAGGAGGCTCCCGCTAGGCATATCCTTTTTCTGGCAGAGGCTGCCAGTGGTTGGCTGGGGAAGAGCCTCTCAGACACTAATGAGAGGTTCCTCTGTCCTGGTGCTGCCACCTCCCTCCTCAGTGGGAGGGAACGGGAACCTGTCGGCCGCAGGTTGACCTCTCTCCCCACAGTCCCCTGCTTGGCCCTATGGGAGCCGCAGGCACAACACAACACATGCTATACAGCCCAAGTTTTTCCTCTTTCAGAGAGCCACGCATTGTGACGTAGACTAAATCCTGGCCATCTTCCCCTTCCTTCTCCTTTGTCTTTTCTTAGAAGTTTTGTTCCTGTTTCTCATTTGCCCAAGACAAAAGGGAGACTGAGTGACTCTAGGAGTGATTGTGTGTATGTGTGTGTGTGTGTTGTATGTGTGTGTGTGTGTGTGTGTGTGTGCGTGTGCGTGCATGTGCGTGTGTGTGAGGCAGGATGTGCCCTTTCTTCTCCAAAGGCCCCAGCCCTCTTCTGCCCCAGCTGGAAAGCTTTTCTTGGGGTCCCAAGTCTTGCACAGGCTGCTGGGGGCAGGGATGGTGAGCTGTAGCCACATGTGTCACTCCAGATTCCTGGATGGCATGCTGGATCATCAGCACGATGGCCAAACCATAGCCCCCAACTCTCAAAAGCACAGTATGGGCCAGAGGAAGGGGGTGGAGGGATAGGGCAAGCCCTCCTCCTATCACTTGACAGCCAGGGCAACTGAGGCCCAGAGAGAAGAGTGGCTGGTTCAACCAGGTAAGCAGTTTGGGGTAGCAGTCAGACTTAGCTGGTACTTAATTCAGTATTTTTTCTTCATTAAGAAAGAGCAGAACTGGGTGTGGTGGCACACACCTGTAATCCCAGTACTTGGGAGGCTGAGACAGGAGCATTGCAAGTTCAGCGACAGCCTCAGCAACTTAGCAAGACTCGCAGCAACTTAGCAAGACCCTGTTTCAAAATAAAAATAAAAAGGGCTGGGGTGTAGAAGAAAAGGTAGGGAGTAAAAGTAGCTGAAGGAGAAAACGAAACAGAGAGTGTTGGGAAAGAGAAAGGGGAGATAGTGGAACTGGGAAGGGTTTAGGAGTTGGGGAAGGAGGTTCCCCTGTCCACCACCAAAGACCAAGAAATGCAGTAAACATATCTTCTGGTAAATGCAGAGTTTGATCTCTTCCCTGATTTTTCTCCATCACTTTCACTAGTCAGTTGATGGTCCTCTGGGCACTCTGCCTGATCCTGGGCTCTTCCCCGGGTTAGTTTGCAACTTCAACTAGAAAACCATGCAGGGAAGAGTTAAGTGACAGCAGACAGTTGCTCTTTGAAGTTGAGCATCTGCCATGTGCTCCCACCATGAAGGACAAAGTCGTGGGTTCTGTGGAATAGGCTCTGCATGGAGAAGGCCATGGAGGGGGGCATCTGGAGAACAGGAGCAAGAGCTTCAGAGGACAGGTGTCCCCTGCCCTGAGTGTGGACGGGCACTGGAGCAATGTGATGTGAGCAGCAGCCGCCCCATGGCAGGGACTGTGTTCTATACTGCGACACCGTCTTGAGCCCCTCGTCATTGGGTGTCTAAGATTTGGCTCATTGAATGGAATGGTGGCAGCAGGTGGCTGGTGTGGCAGTCCAGGCTTTGACTGGGAAGGCTTTCTGGGAGAGGTATACTTTCATTCCCTGGAAGGCAATAGCTTCACTCCATATCTTCCCTCTGACTCTTGTCCCTCCCCCTTCAGTTTTCCTGGGGCACTGGCTATAGAGCCCTGGGAGGGGCCTTCTGAGCAGGACCCCTCCAGGGTGAATCTTTGAAGGCCAGGAGTCCAAGAAGATCTGCTTTGGCTACTGGGACCTGCAGCCCCCCAACTCTGCTCTCTGATGGATGGGCCAGTTAGAGGCCATGTCACTGTCCCCAGGAGAAGAGCCACCCAGGCTGCAGGAGGGCAAGGCATTGTAGGAGTGGTGGCTGACAAGATCTGATCCAGGCTTGCTCTTCCTGGCTGGCAGTGTGACACTAGGTGAAGACAATAACAAAGGTCACATAGTCACCAATGCCTGGCCCAGTGCCACACACTTTACAGACGTCCACCCACCTGCTCTTTCTTTTTCGTTTTTTCCCCTTCCTCCCTCCCTCCCTCCCTCTTTCCCTCCCTCCCTCCGTCCCTCCCTCCCTCTCTGCCTGCCTCCCTCCCTCCCTCCCTGCCTGCCTGCCTGCCTGCCTGTCTTCCTTCTTTCCTTGTAGTATTAGGGTTTGAACCCAGGGACATTCTACCTCCAAGCTACACCCTCAGCCCTATTTTATTTTATTTTGTTTTATTTTATTTTATTTGAAACAGGGTCTCATTAAGTTGCTGAGGCTGGCTACGAACCTGAGATCCTCCTGTCTCAGCCTCCCAAGTACTGGGATTACAGGTGTGGGCCACCATGTCTGGCTCACCCACCTGCTCTTTCTACCAGCTCTGTGATGGAGGTGCTTTCATTCTCTTTCTGAAGCTGAGGAATCCAAGCTGACTGGGCATCGAGAGGCAGGGGTGGGATTCCAGTCTACTCTTCCTTACTCCAAAGAGTGTGCACAAAGGATCAGGTCACATTGTCTCCCCAGTTATTACCTCTGGAACCCCTCCTTTCTCATCTGTAAGATCAGGACTTGAATGACTGATTGCTTGGGTCCCTCTTGGAACTGTTATCCTGGAATTCTAGAGAGGGGGGTGTTCCCAAGTGGGCAAAAGCCTTGGCCTTTGGAGCGATGGTGCTTCAGAAATGATGGGGAGGACGCCCAAGTTGCTGGGCCCCTGTTTGCCCCGCAGTAGTCCCTTGACTCATTTCTCCCCTGGCCCCCATGTAGCTTGCCCTGCTGGGTGCACTGTGGGCAGTCCCCAAGCTGCCAGTCCTCAGGAGAAGGTATGCTGAAATAGATGCCCAAGGCTTTCACCCCTGAAGACCGGGCCCTTCCCATAGCATGCATCCCTGCTGACGATGCTCAGAGCTGTCTGCTGCTGTCATCCCACAGCTGCTTCTGGCTGTCACATCAGTTAGAAATAGAAATTCCCCTCTGGGCCCCAGAATGTGCCCTTCCTCCCTGCTGCTACTCATCTGGGGAACCTGCCTGTGCAGCCTTAGTGGGTGGGGCCCTGGGGGGAGAGCTGGAGAAAGTAGACTCATCAGCCTGGGGGTTCCAGGACTGGCTTTGGCTGGTATGCTGTAGGCTGACCACCCCTTCCTTGGTTGGGGTCTGTGATTGGCTCCCAGGCTTTACAACCTCATGGGAGGTGATGTACCTTCCAGCCCTCCTCTATGCAGGTGCTTCCTAAATATGTGCTGAGTCGAGTCGTGAACACAAGACGGGGCAGAATCATACTGGGGCCTGTGAAGGAAAGCATGGCATGCCTCAGGGGTCATGTGCCCACTTTCTCTTTTCCCTGAATTCTTTTCCTTCCCATTGCGCTGAAGCACCCCTTGCCCCCTCTCCACCCGCATGGCTCTCTGCCTGCTCTGTGGGCCATGCCTGACTCCTCACATTCAGCTCTCCCCAAGGCAGTCTTCTGAGTGGCCTTCAGCCAGGAGTGGTGGTATGAAGCCACAGGCCCGGGGGACAGGCAGGCCTTGGCTTCTGGGACCTTCT
Organism: Glis glis; assembly: GCA_004027185.1. Classification (NCBI taxonomy): domain Eukaryota; kingdom Metazoa; phylum Chordata; class Mammalia; order Rodentia; family Gliridae; genus Glis; species Glis glis. Next base: position 57,307 of record PVJS01005172.1, read on the forward strand.
GACCTCCAGTTCTGCCTCTGATAGATGAGTCCAGCCTGGAGGCCTGTTCTGACTCCCTCCCAGAGGGACGGCCCTGCTGCACAGCCCTGGAGCCAGCGCACCCTCTCCCATGTGTCTCTGAGCCTCTGCCCTGCTCCTCCCGTTCCTGAGGCTGTGTCCAAGTCCAGGGCATCATGCTGACCTGAGGAAGCACAATGACACAGCCCCGGCAGGGTGTGGTAAAGGAAGTTGTTTTTACTAATGGTAAACAGGATAGTAAAACAACAATAGCAATGCAGGCACTTCTCAGTTACTTAAAGTGGATTTCTCTGCATTCTGGATGAGCCATGGCTTTCTCCCCCAAGACGGGACTGATTCCCAAGGGGATCCATGTTGAGGAAGGAAAGAAGGTTTTTTCATATTGTGTCAGGCACTTTACTCACACTCATTCATGGGCTTGTCCTCCAAACCCCCATTGTCCATATTTGTGGCCCTGTTTGCTCATGAGGAACAAAGTCTCATGGACTTTAAACTGTGCGTGGTCATGTTGGCTGAGGAGTATGCTAGCCAGGCTGCTGGCCAGTATGATTAGCTACAGTGGTCACCACCTTTCTGCTCTGTGAGTGTGCTTTGTGTTATGTGTGTGCTCTGTGCATGTGTGTGCATGTGTGTACATGTGTGCATGCATAGGACATGTGCACAGGTGGACAGATGGACTCAATGCATGCATGCTGCCTGGCCTCATGTTCATGGCATAGAGGCTCATGAGATTCCCCGACAGGCAAAAGTTTATTCCTACTGCCCTGAGTTTCTGGGTGTATTTTAAATGGAAGTGGTCCCAAACATTTCCATATAGTTGTTAATTTCCACTGTTTTTCATACTTTCCTAGAAGTTGGAAAGTGGGGGGTGCTGGAACTATTACAGATTGAGAAACTGAGAACCAAAGAAGGAAATAACCCCCAAATCTGACCTCTTCTCTTGATTTTTATTACCCAGTTAAGGCTCCACCATCTCTTGCCAGAATAGCTGTAGCAGCCTCTTACTTGTTCTCTTACCTGTACCTTTGACCTTCCCCTGCTGCCAGAGCCAATAGGATCTTAAGTTATATATTACTCCTCTGCTCAGAATCCCATGCTGGGCTTTCATAGTGGGTGAAAAAGCATCTATAACACTCAACAACCCCCACCTGTTCTATGACCCTCTGCATTTCATTTTGTATTTTTCTCTGCCAAGCCATCCCCCTGGCTTCTTGATATTCCTGAGATACACTACATACTTTTGCCCTGGCTGTTCCCTCTGCCTGGATCAGTTCTGACCTGACCCCTCCCTTCAAGTCTTTCCTTCAGTGTCCCATAGTGAGGTAAGCCCTGAATACCCTAAAAAGCTAGAGTCCTTTCCTCATCCTGGTTCTCCTTCCCCTGTGCTATTTATTCTTTTGTCCTGAGTACTTATCACATTCTAAAATATCTCATAATTTGCTTATTAGCAGCTGATATGTGGGCTCTCCAAGGATAATGATTCCCCCCTTCTCTTGTTCACCAATGTATCCCAAGTACCTAGAATAGTATCTGGCACATAGTAGGATTTCAATAAATAGTTGATGAATGAATGAAATCACATAGCAGGTCCTCCAGGGAGTCATGAATCGAGCCCTGGAGTTTTACTCCAAAGATAAGGATTTTCCCCCAAACGTTTAATGTTAGAAGAATAATTATATATATGTATATATATATATATATATTTAAATCAAAAGTTAACTATGGACATAGAAAGCAGAAGAAGGGCACTGACATGGAGTGAGCATGATATGTGTACCAGGGGCACTATATCTGTTATCTCACCCATTCTGCATGTCTTTCCAGGGAGGAAAAGGAGACTCTAAGAAGACAAATGTCATGTCCGTAGCTCTGGCCACTCAGGGATAGAGTTGGCTTTAACCTGGAGTCTATCTGTCCTCAGAGCCTCCTTACAACACCTCCCTGGGGAGACAGCACTGCAAATCGAGTTGTTTGCCCCTCACTGTCCTGCCGGCTGCATGGAATCTAAGACTTAATGCCCAGCCTGTCTCCTTTCTCCGAGCACCACAGGGGCTGGTACCCTGTCTTGGTCTCACTTTCCTCTGAGGCCCTGGGTGGCTATGACTACATACATGTGGGTATTCATTAGTCACCTTTTGGCCTTTGCCCAAGCTCCAGTTAAGCAAGCCAGTAGGTTGAAAAATAAAAGCAACTGCAGGGTTTGGCTTGTCACTGAGGGCCATGTCAGTTGCTGAGTTGCAGAGCTCAGGCCCCACTGTGGCCTCCCCTCTCTAGCCCAGCTGAGATGTTGGTTCCGTGAAGGGCGCCTGCAGGGGAGTGTGGTCCAGGCTCAACTGCTGTTCTTGTCCTCCACTGGGCTCCTCCCTGGATGAGCACACACCCACACATTTTAGAAAGACTACTCTCTAGATCCCAGTGAGGACCCAGGAAAAGGCAGTGAAGAGTGCACTCATTCCTTTGACACAGGGAGTCCTTTTTCTACTCATGGAGATTAGACACAACATACAAAGCTACTAAGACTGTCATGTGCCACCTAACAATGCTTTGATGGATGACAGATCCCATTTATGACAGTGGTCCCATAAGATTATATTGCCTAGTGATGTCAGAGATGACTTAGTTTGTGCAAGCACACTATGATGTTTGCACAATGAGGAAATCGCCTAACTACACATTTCTCAGGACACATCCCCATTGTTGAGTCACAGGACTACATTGCAAATGTACAAATCAGAGACATAATCTATGAGCTGTGTGGTATGTGTGTTTCCTCAGTAGTTTGGATGTGAAAATCACTATATAAATTATGATGTCTGTACTTGGGAGGCTGAGATAGGAGGATCACAGGTTCATGGCCAGCCTCAGCTACTTAGTGAGGCCCTCCGCAACTTAGTGAGACCCTGTTTCAAAATAAAGGATAAAAAATATGGCTGGGGGTGTAGCGCAGATGCAGTATGCCCCTGGGTTCAATCCCAGTACCACACACACAAAAAATTATGATGTCCTAAAGAGTTAAGAGGAGAAGCGAGGGTGGTAAGGCAAAGCAAAGTTCGATCTGTGTAGGGAAAGGGGCACACACCTGAATGCAGGTTTTTGTGATGGGGATAGATTCCTCTTTGAATTCGAAGGGCCAGGCAAACTGTCCACGGTTGTAATAGCTCACACTCTGGAAGCAGATGTCCATTTTTCCCAGAGGCCTGAAGAGAAACCCTCCTTTTGGAAACTAAGAGGGGAATGATTGGGAGCAGTAAGCACACCTTTTAGAACATTGGGTTCCAAAGAAGTGAAGACTTTAGAAGTTTCCATGGAGATAGGGAAGCTTCCCTGATGCTTCATGTGGTTATTCAAGGGCATTTCTCCATTCTGCCTATCTCACGTTCCAAGGGGCCCAAAGCGCTTCATCCCCTTCAGCCTCAGGTTCCTTGTGGGCGCTGGAGAAGGTTGAGTGGATGCACTGAGCAGATGTGTGTGAAAGGACTGGAAGGGGCCCGCAGGGCTGGGCTGGCTCTCTTTTGCAGTGCTTGCATTTATTTACCACTTGAGCTTTATAGAGTTATCATTCATTTCTTGAGGATAATTAATTAGACAGTGAATTCCGCATGCAACATGCGCCTGAATAGTGGAGCTTCTGAGAAGAGAGGATCAGAAGCCCTACTTGTCCGACTTTCTGAGTCGTTCATCAGCATTGTCCTTGGGGTCAGGGATTAGACGTCATTATCTGGGAACCCTCTGAGTTTCAGCACTTGTACTCCTGTAGACTCGGTACGTGCTCATTGACCTGAGAGGGAGCGAAGCTGCCATTTCCCATCAAAGAGAACAATTAGCCAGAAACATGCAGATTAAAGCAGGAAGGATGACTTCTTTAGGGTGTCCTCGTAAACGGACCCAGCTCATACTCTTGCTCACATCATCTCTCATACTGTTCCTCAAGGACTTTGATCTTCAACTCAGTATTTTCCAGTAGGTAGTCTGCTTGCAAACTTATTTATTTTTAATCAAGACCTGGCTATGAGAAATATTAATTCAGATGATCTAATCAAAACCATACATGAGGTTTTAAAGATACTATTCTGCCTGCTGTTCCTCTCAATTAGACAGTGATTCTGTATAAAGAAGCCCAAGCATGGTTCTGGGACTTTGGGAAACTGTAGGAGGTGGCAACCTCATGGCTTTTGTCATAGATGGTTCTGTGGATAGACCCTCTCCTACCCGCACTCTTCCTCAATGCTGCCAATGAGGAAAATGAAGCCCAAGGGGTAATGTGACTTGCCGGGACCTCTCAGATGATGAGCAACAGAACTGTGCTGCTCTGGCATACCACCAATGTGACCCTGAATGCATGGCCGAATTGGTGCCTATTACATGCCAGACATGCTTACAGTGCCCTACATGCTTGATACTTAACCAACAACTTTCTGCAGTAATAACTCTCTTCTTTGTTTACAGGTGGGGAAACTGAGGCCTAAAGAGGTTTGGGAACCCCCTCAAGGTCATACAGCTCAATCTAGAGTCAGGATTTGAACCCTGCCTGACTATAGAGCCTTACACTCCTAATCACTATGCTATCCTTCCTACCAGAGCTTCAGTTTGCAGGATTTCTACTGAACTTTGGCATTTCCCCTGCCCTGTCAGAGATATGCTGTAGTCTTCTTGGAGAGAAAAGATATCAAACGAAGGATGCGTGAGATAGGACAGAATATAAGCCCCGGGGACTTGAAGTGGGTGAGTAGGTATTTTTTAGGAGGGGTACTGCATGGTAGATACAGAAAAAATAGAAGGTGGAGCTCCTGGGCTTCGTTTTCTTCCTTGGCAACACTGGGGAAGATCTTGCAAAGGTGGGAGGGGTGAGTTCTGCCATGCTCTCTGAAGTCTGTGGCTGGTAGGTCGAGATTAGACCAGCTGTTGAAGACTTTGCTACCAGGTAGGTAAGTTGGGCCTTGGTGCCGAGGCATTGGGAGCTAGTGAGGGGCTTTGAGGGGGGAACCTGAAGAGGAAAGTATTACTTTAGGAAGGAGGAACCCAAGGGGCTTTTATCTTCCAACCATGTTTCTCTGAAGGCTGACCTCCAGGAACATGTGCCTGGGCCTTAGGTTCTTGGGGTTCATGTACGAGTCCCTGCCAGGGAAACCCCCATTTTCATCGGTTACATGAATGTTGCTTTTTAGATGTAGAAGGTTGAGTCATAGATTGGACTTCTAGGAAGTTCTCACTTGGGCTGGCATTCCCTCTTTGAGATGGTGCCTCCACTTCCGGTCAACATTCCCTCCACCACCACCCCCCTTTGGTTCCCAATGCTCTTTCCCACCCGCTACAGAGAGACCAAGGGATCCCCAGATGATCTCATGGTGAATACCAGTGGATGCTCTTCTAGGTCAGTGCATTCCTCAGACTAATCTCTATTCCACTATTATGGGGGGAATTCATATAGAAATTTCCTCCTTTGTGTGATCCATTTCAGAAAGGTATTGGTTTGCCCCTGCTGATGGCCCTCCCCTCTATTTGCATAACGGCAAGAAAACAATGCTGCCACCTAGTGGGAGTTCAAAGTGTGACCCTCAGAGCGCCTCCTCCTGACATCAGTACATTATTTCTGTTATTAATATTTAAACTAATGGGCAGTCCTGGGCACAGTGTTCTTCCTAGTGTATGGATCCAAGTGGATTTTAAGGTCAGCTGCTTATTCTCTTAAAACTTATAGTTGCAAGTCTCAGAGGGGCAATTTTGTATAGACCAGACAGAGCCTTTGCAGCAGGTACACGGAGTTTACCTGCTTTCTCATGACTGTGTCTCACTGCAGTCCAGTGAGGGAGGTACCTGAATCTCCACTTTACAAATGAGGAAACTGAAGCTCAGAAAGGTTAAGTAGCTTGGAACTTTATTGAGCACCTAAATGTCAAACCATGTACAAGGTCTAGGTTATGGGGAGTGTATAGATGTTATCAGGTCCTGACCAATTTGCAGAAGAAGGAAGACCCTTGTGCACTGAAGAAGTCCTTCAAGATGGCCTGGAGTGCAGGGAAGGGTCTGGAACTGGGGTGTGGAGAGTTGAAAGGGTGGAGAATGCTTGGTGGGTGGGACAAGGGGAGGCACCAGTAAGGGCATATTGTGTGCAAGAAAGGCCTGGGGTCCTGAGCCCTAGGTGTCTTGGGTGTGGCTCCAGGATACAGAGCCCTTGAGAGATAAGTGGGGGCTCCATAAGGCCCCTGTGTTCACTCCTGTGTTCCATTTGTGAATTGAGAGGAGATGTGCTTGGTGAAAGAAATTTAAACAATGCAGATGTATCTATTGTAAAAAAAAAAAAGAAAGAAAGAAAAGAAAATCTCCCTCCAGCCCATCTTGCCCCAGAAAGCAGGACTAATAGTTAAAAACTTGACATACAGAGCTGGATGTGGTAGTGCACACCTGTAATCTCAGTACTTGGGAGGCTGAGACAGGAGGATCACAGGTTCACAACCAGCCTCAGCAACTTAGTAAGACCCTGTTTCAAAATGAAAAAATAAGCTGGGCTTGGTGGCATATACCTAGTACTGGGGAGGCTGAGACAGGAGAATCACAGGTTCACAGCCAGTCTCAGAAACTTAGCAAGACCCTTTGCAACTTAGTGAGACCCTGTTTCAAAATAAAAAATAAAATAGGACCGGGGGTATAGCTCAGAGGCAGAATGTCTGGGTTCAATCCCCAGTACTGAAATAAAAATAAATAAAAATAAATAAGTTCTGGTGATATAGCTCAGAGGTAGAATGCCCCTGGGTTCAAACCCCAGTACCAAAAAAGAAAAAAAAAGTTTGGCATACAGGTAGCTCCTAACATGATTTTTCAACTTTACGATGCTGTGATAGCAATATATATTTGGTAGAAGCTATAGTTTGAATTTTGAATTGGGATCTTTTTCTGGGCCAGTACGGTCCTCTCTTATGGTGCTGGGCAGTGGCAGGTGACCTGACCCAGATCCCAGTCAGCCACATGATCTTGAGGAGAAAAGTATGCTACAGTATGCTGTGTGCCTGCGCTGTGATGTTCAGAAGGTTAGATGTATTAAATGTGTGTGTGTGTGTGTGTTACTAGGGATGGAACCCAGGGGCATTATACCTCCAGGCTACAACTCAGGCCTGTTTTATTTTTTGTTTAGAATCAGGGTCTCCCTAGGTTGATGAGAGTCTCACTACTTGCTGAGGCTGTCCTTGAATCGTGATCCTCCTGTCTCAGTCTCCCAAGTACTGGGATTACAGGCATGCAATAGCATGCCTGTCTTAAATGCATTTTTGACTTGTGGTATTTTCAACTTGTGATGGGTTTATTGGTGTGTAATCCCATCATAAGAAGAACTGCAAATGCTTCCAGAAGATTTCTTATGCCTATAAAGCTATAAAGATATATATGCCCATTTATATACCTGTCTAAATAATGCATACATATATAACGTAAATTAATAATTACTATAAACAAATACATGATATGTAATGTAATTTATTTTGAATAGGACTATATCTACTGTTTTATAATTTATTTGTCATAAAAACTAAAACATGTCAGTCATCTTTAAACTTAAAAATACTTTACTATGGAAAAGTTTTAAACATATTAAAAATAGAACAGTATAATAAATCTACTCCTCTCAGCTTTCATTAATACATGTCCAATCTTGCTTCATCTCTGTCCTTCTCCATCAGTTCCCCCAAATTTTGGGTTATTTTAAACAAAGTCCACACAATGACACCACACATTGCATCTGTAAATATATCTGTATCTATCTCAAAAGATAAAAACACTTCTAAAATATATATATAACACAATGCCATTATTACATCTAAAAATGCATGACTTCCTTTTTATCATCAAATACCTAACCCATGTTCATTTTTTCAATTGTCTAATAAGTTTTTAATACCTGATGTGTTTAAGTGATGATTCAAATAATCTGTGTATTACATTTGATGCTTTTTTTTTTTTTTGCGGTACCGGGAATTGAATCCAGGGGCGTTCTACCTCCGCGCTACACCCCCGGCCCTATTTTTTTATACTTTATTTTGAAACCGGGTCTCATGAAGTTGCG